>JAQJVL010001237.1:0-192500 GCA_035578905.1 Stictocephala bisonia | reverse complement strand
TTCAATCGCCGATCTCAGTCTGAGCGTTACCACTGAAGATGCCACATCATAGCATGGGAAAAACCTCTGGTTAACTTGTAAATAATATTAATAGCTCACTTTCACGTGATTTCAAAAAAAATATTAATTTTATCATGAGATACAATTTTAAATTATAAAAAATCACATTGAAAAATTTAAACATTGAAAATAAATATAACATAAAATTTACTGTATGATCCATAAATCAGTACATTTTCAGTGAATATATCAAATATATTTGTCTTTAGTTGAAATATACAAGTTTTGGATTTTCAATAATCTTGAACATACCTTAGCAACGTTTTTATTAATATAGTTCTAGTCCCTTATAAATGAAAGCCCATTTACCGTAAATTCCATCACTTTACGTAATTTAGATCGAAGGGTGGAAGATATGTATCTAACAGTTTAGGTAAACTCCACCCGGGCCCCCCAGTTGACGATCACGCAACTACATTCCTATAGCCCCACCCTTCATAATCACAACCCTTCGTAATGGTATATCGATACATAAATGATAACGAGCAACACTGACTAAATGAACGTCCATATTGTATTATAACTAATGTGTATATGTTAAAGAGGCTATAAATTGTACAAAGAAGTAACATATTTGACCTTACGATGTAAAATGTCGTAACATTAAATAATATTAAGGGGTTTAAACTGTTCGGTAAGGATATGATATCGCACTATCTCGAAGCTTCTAGATTGGCTGAGGAACGGAAGCGTGCCACACCCATCACCCGCACAGTGCAGGGCTGTATTTACCGTGTAAAAATTGTGTGAACACACGTCAGTTAAGATCCAAGCAAGCATTTCTATTAAACTGTTTCGATAATTCAACAATAAAAATAAATAATTACTTATCATTATGAAAACTATCTTAAAATAAGAAATTTATTGTTTTTAGGAAAATTTTATAGGTACGTAAATGTCAAATTTATTTAAAAATCCAACACTCTGTTGAACTGTATCGTGATTTAAACAGCATTTTACTTGTTCAGTAAGTTGTTGTCGTTACAATTTTCAGAATAAAGTTACACATGATGTGAATATATTGACTCTGTGATTTTATTAGCTGTTTATTTTCATATCTGCCAATATATTGTATTGGTATAAATAGGAACACCTCTAAATACGTTTTCTTGGAATATAATACCTTTCATTATACTTTTAATGAACTTTTAAGTCTTATTTTTACTAAAATATTTTAATGCAATAAAATTCACATAATTTTCCAAGAGTGTGATAGTTTACGTTTTACTACTAACACGAAGTTTTACTAATTCATACATCACATTTTTTGTATTTCAATTATTTTAAAACAAACAATACGAGTGCAATACGAAATCAGTTTGCGTGCCAATAAATATTTGACAACATAAATGCCAATAAATTGAATATGCATCAAGGTGAAGTAACTAATTTGTAATTATTGACCAGCCACAGCTATATAAATTAACCCCAGTCCACTGGAGCCAAAGTGTGTTAAATCAACGGAGTAGTTGTCACAAATTAACCGGAAATCCTCACCTCTCGATTCTTTGAAGTAGCTGTACGAATAAGAGAGGTAAGTAGAGTTATGTTAAAATACTTATAAAGTCATTGCGTTTTAGAAGTAAAAGTTTCACAATCTTTTTTTCTTGTATAATTTTAACTTTTAAATGACATACAACATTTTTAAAAAAATTTGTTCAGTAGTTTTACAAAAGTATATTCAGAAAATTTTCTCTTAAAACTGTTAGATCCTTGTATAAAAATAGAAATGCTAAAAAATTGCAGTGCAAAAAATCACGAATAACCCGACCCCTGGCTGTTGCATTTGGATACAAATGTAAATAATTACAGGTTTTTGTTCATGGTAAACGTCACAATACAAACCCTACTTAGTTTCTTGTACGTTTCCGATTATTTTTTAAAATAATGATGTTCCCAACCACCCGTAGTTGTTGTAATATGTCTGACATTTTTATAAATGTGATGTGTGAATAGTTATAACTTCGTGTGAACAATTGGGCGTAACAACTTAGGAAAGTAAATGAGTTATTGCATTACACTGTCACATATTATGTATCTCATTATTAATATTTTATTGTTTTAATAACTTACTGTGATCATTTCTAGAAAATAAATTTAAAGACTAAGATGAGTTCTTGGAAAATAACAATTCCCAATGAGGTTGGAACAGAGAAAAAAACATCAGTTTCAAATTCTTTTGGAAATACTAGAACATTATGGTTTAGATTAAATTTAACGAAAGAGCACTTATTCAAGACAACCCCAACGTATACCTTGATTAAATCTTCATATTATTGTATTGGTTTATTTAAGTGACTATGAGCAAAGAACCACCGTAAATGGCCCGCTAGAAAACATTCTGATACCACTTTCTTGTACACACATGCATAGCTTTGTCGTACCGTCATCTTCATACTACTCAAGCTGAAAATCTCATTATAACATATTTGAACTGTTGACAGAGGTAATTTAATTTTATATAATTAAAATCTCAACCTCCAAATAATAATCCAAGACATATACCATATAACTAAGGGATAAAAAATTAAACTTAAAAATAACATATTTTATTAATGCTAATTGGTTTTTACTATATACAGTATTTTAAAAGAACTTCGTTGAAACCTAAGATTGTAATTGTAAATAAACGTACCGTAATTGTTAGTATTTATCAAACGTATTGAAGCGTTAATTTAAGTCAATTGTTAATTTAAGCGTTAAATAAACAAAAATTTGGTTTGAAGTAAATCAAATTTACAAAAAGTTATAAAATTTCTTGAATGGTTCGTTATTATAAATTGTATATTCTGTGTTTACCTTTTTATACAGTAAACAAGTATATGGTATGTGGACTAAATTATTGATATACAAACTGGTGCAAACCTAGTGTCCATATTCTACCCACTTACCCACTGCGATGATAAAGGGAGCAATAAATATCAAGACCACTCCGTCCCTGTAGACGCAAGCGTTGAACACGCACTGTCCTGGTTACTCCTTTTAAATATGAAGATATTTAAAATTCCACCGTGCTTTATAGGAATTTAATTCTGAACTTGTATCAGTGTTTATTACTTTTAAATTACTTATTGATTCGTCAGCTGTCAGAGCAAGGTTGTATTGTAATATTTGGAACAAGACAAAGTCATGTAAATCAAAGTCAAGATTTAATTGATAATTAACAAGTGAATTGGATAACAATCCTTTTTTTAATAATCTAAATAGAAATACAATCTATGACATATTTTATCAATTTTTTAATTAAGATGCGAAGTTTTGGGGTCATACAATTTATTATTTAAAATAGTTTGTAGAGTCAGTTCTATATATTTTTTGATACATAGTATGGTGACTGAGATTAGTGTGATCAGAAACTTGTGTGATCTGAACACAGTTTTAACTGAGGCAACTGTTGAGATGATTGTTTAAAGTAGTTTCCTAAGCTGTTGTATTGTAACTAGGCAACTATACAAATATGTATATATAAAAAATATCTAATAGAAGGATAAAGGGAGGGAGAGAAAGAGGGAGAGGAAGAGAGGGGCCATTTATATGGAGATATAGAGAGGATGATGGTCTGCAGTCTACTCCATCGTCCCAGATTTCACACAAGGTTGAGCGTATCTCAGGAAAACGGTTTGGATTTATGGTCTTCGTATACGTAAACCTTATTTATATGCAATCTCTATAAAATAATAACTCTATTGTAAAGGATCCTTGGCTTCTATTTGCTAAATAACTCTACGTGATATTTTATGAACTTGGACTTCAACGGATGTATTCTCATTTATTTAAAGTTTTAAATATTGTTACATTATGAAAATTTGAATTAAATAGCAACACTTTCTTTGAATAAAGAAGATTTTGTGAGGATAAGACATTTTAGATAATCTTATTTTGAATGTATTAAGTGTGTTAATATCTTATTTTGAATTTTAAAAAGCAATATTTATTTTTTAGTTATAGTGTTTGAGTACTAAAATAATAATATTTATGCCTGTAAAACTAATATATTTGCTTAATTTTATGAGCTAATAATGAAGGACCCACTGTCAGGAAGGGCGCCATTTCCAAACGCTCCTATAATCTACCGGTGTGCATAGTAAAGTTATGACTATTTATTTTTGATATTTTCAGTAAGAAAACATAAAGTGAATTAATTAAAACAAAAAAATGTTTAATTATTAGTTAACCAATATTTAACATTATTTAGTTCGTTGTCATTAGGTTAATCATCTGTAGCTTCTGATCCCCCCTCCCCAGCTCATTATAAATTACTTATACGTTTTATTATGTAATATTAATAAAAAAGACATGTAATTGATAGTTCCAGAGAGTTTTGCTTGATTGAAAAGATCAAAATATGTATTACCTTGGTCAAAAATATCGACACGCTATTTATAGACATACTTTTACTGTTACTACACAGAAAAAATTACCAAATTAAATTAGATGAATCTTATTGAATATTCCGTGGGGTAGTTAAGAGGGTTGTTTGTTTTATAATACCTCTGTCTAGAAAATTAGTTAACCCTGTTAACTCAATAGTTAACTGGTTTTTTTTCAATAAAAATATAGTCCCAATGACAGCAAAATAATAACCCACTAAAGTACAATATTCCAAATATCTGAGGAAAAAATAATATTTTTAATTACAATTAATAAGAAATTATTATGGTCTGAACTATATAAGCACCATCATTTAAGCAAAAAACAATTAATTTATTTAAAATAATTTTCCTCATATACAACAATAATATCAATTTATAAAACTATAACTCTCTACTGAAATATATATTTAATGTGATGAAGTAAAATTTATTACAGTTTAAGGTGGATTGTACAGTCACAAGTTTATATTACCAGGTATATTTTTTACAAAGGTACCCCTATTAACGAATTAATTTTAGTTATATTTTAATTGTGCATTTAAGTTAATATTATATTTTAAAAATATATTAGTGTTTAAAAGCGTTTATTTACCACATAAGAAAATAAAACACATTATTGTCTTGATATTACGTTTCACGACTTTTCCTTCTTTTTATTTTCAAGCATGTTAGTGTGTTTTTCAGGCATAATCACTATATTATTTTTTGTAAAGAAGAAAGAATGTATTTATATGTATATGATAAGTAACGTTTAAAAATGCTATTTAATATCAATTTAATCTGTGTACTAACACGTCATTATTCAACAATATAAACGCCAGCCCAGCCTTATAAAGCTGTTGGAAGCGGCGATGATTTATCTCCGGGGGGGGGGGGGTGTCAATATGGGGTGCTTATTGTATGGTATTGTCGATACACAGCTCTGTATATCTTGAGACCTTCACCAGGATGACGTTCTTTATTTCCGTTATATGAGGGTGTTATAACTAGAACATGCTGTTTAAGGAGTGTCAACTCTAATATCATGATTTCTACGACTTATAAGATGAAAACATATGTTTCAACAACAAAAAAATACTGGTTTATAATGATTTAATATTTAACTTTTAATATGTTAGCAGCCATTTTTTTATTTCTTTAGACTTGACTTAAGACATCATTGCGTAATATGCAAGATTTATAGCAAAAACAAATGTCTGACACTTCATATCAAACAATTATAACTTTTTGATTGAGTTGCTACTAACCGTCATGCATTTTATTGTAAATCTCACAAGAGTGCATATTAAATTATTATCAGATGAAACATATCTAAAACTGCCTGGAAAATTATCAATAATAATTCATCTAAGGGTACAAAATTAAATGTAGGATCTAAAATAAAACTCAAGGTCAACGATTGCCTAGTTGAAGATCCATTGCATGTTGCCAACGAGTTAAATTTATATTTTTCAACAATATCCTCCTCATTCTTATCAAATTCAGGTCGAATGAATAAGTCCCATGTTACAGAACAGGTCCAGTCCATGGCCCTACCTCCGGTCTGCGAGGAGGAGGTAGCCAGTGTGATACAGAGACTGAATTCAAAAAGATCATGTGATATTAATAATATGTCCATATGGCTCCTTAAGCGCTGCTTTATTCACATCTTAACGCCTCTTACAAAATTCATCAACTCCTCTTTTGAATCAGGGACCTTTCCATCTGGTCTAAAAATGGCCAAGGTTATTCCTGTATTTAAAAAAGAAGATCCATTTCAAAAAAAATAATTATCGCCCCATTTCAATCCTCCCAGTGTTCAGTAAAGTATTTGAGAGGGTATTTTATAATAGATTGAAGAATTATTTTGACCCATTCCAAATCCTCAGCTCTGAACAATTCGGTTTTAGGAAAAATAAATCTACAATTGATGATGTGCAGAATCTTATCGAGGGCATTGTCGATGGATTAGAGAGGAGGGAACATGTGCTAAGCATATTTCTTGATCTCTCGAAAGCCTTTGACTGTGTGCATCATCGAACCCTTTTGCACCGGTTAGAGGCTAGTGGTGTTCGTGCGAATGCTCTTTCAACGAAATTAGCCGTTATTCAAGGTGACCCCCAGGGATCCATTCTTGGGCCGTTACTTTTCTTAATCTATGTAAATGGACTCAACTCAGAAGTACAGAACGGCCACCTCATTCAACACGCTGATGACACGACTCTCTGTTTTAAAAGAAGTACCATAAATGAACTGGAAGTCTTATCTTCCACTGAATTAAATTCTTGTATTCAGTATTTTGAAGAATTAAATTTGGCAACAAACCAATCAAAAACAAATATAATTAATTTCAATTTGAGACATCAAGATACTGCTGTACTACCAGCTGTTTCAATAGATGGTGTTTTCCTTGAAGAAACTGAGTCCACAAAATTCCTTGGAATGTACCTAGATCGTGGTCTGACTTGGAATAACCACATAGACAGTATTTGTGCAAAAGTCACCTCAGGTATCTTTGCTTTGCGGAAATTAGGACAATTTTGCAATAAAGAGGTTATGAAAATGGCCTATTTTGGATTAGTATATCCGCATCTTGCGTATGGTATACGACGTTGGGGGGCTGCTCTAAACAAATATTTGAGAGAGTATTTAAATTCCAAAAAAAAGCAGTCCGCATTATTGGCAAACTAGGTTACAGAGAGTCGTGTAGAGCAACTTTCGGGGAGCTTGGTTTGTTGACCCTGCCCAGCCTCTACGTACTTGATGTAGTTCTGCACTGTAGATCGGGTGTAGGTCTGACTCAGGGAAGAGGCGTTCACCAGTATGAGACGAGAGGCAGGTACAACTTTAGAATCCAACATCACAGACTAACAGTAACCGATCATCTACCCCAGGTGTTTGGCGTTGGGCTAATTAACAAGCTTCCCGAAAGCATTAAAAATATTAATTCTCCGAATATATTTAAAACTCGTTTGAAACGATTTTTGTTGTCAAAATCATTTTATTCAGTTGATGAGTTTATGACTGGCCGCTGGGCAAATTGAAAATTAATTGTAATAAAGTTCAAAACTGAGATTGTGGAGTGTGTATCTGATTGTGTATCTGAGTGGACTAATCGCCATTAGACTAAGAATGTATGAAATATCTTTGTATGTTTGATTGCGACCTTGATGTGAATGAATGTTTTATTTGTCTATATTTATATATTTATTTACCACCTGACGATTGTGATACATTTATGTTAAATGTTTGTTTGCAATAAAAGAATTATTATTATTATTATTATTATTATTATTATTAAATGTTCCATTAACATAATGACACTTTCAGGAAAATAGTGTATATTTTAACAACTTTAAAATAACAAACAATTTTTAAAAGTGACTTACCATTTGTATTTTTTAAATAATTATGTACCTTTCATACTGTTATTATTATCAAAATAAATATTTTATATGTTTCATAAAATATTTATTATACTACCTCTCGGAGTTCTATTTCAGTCACTGATTATTAAAGCTCCAATTCTAATTGCGCTTTCAAGCTTGTTTGTTTTAATGAAGTGCTGGATTTCCTGTCGTTCATTTCAACTTTTAACGAACTCAGTTCAGACCGGTTGACTTTATTGCGCTGTATATAAATTTGGATTATTTATCTCAATAAATAGATATTTTCTTGTACATTTCTAACCTTTATTTAATAACAGCTGTAGAAACACATATACGAGCAAACGTATAGAAAACGTAAAACGTAAGAAAACACGTTATGAATGGCTGTGTCAAAATGTAATATCTGAATCAAAACTGATTCCAGTTAAAAGTGGTAAGTGTAAATATTTTAAACTTTAGATAAAAGGAAGGAAATGCTGTAAGTAAAATACTTAGAAAACGTCTCTTTAGTAAAATATTGAGAATGTTTTGGAATTTTTCTTAAGAAACTTGAGTATGCATGTATTGAACTAATTTAGGAGTAGCTTCGTACAACATATATTCCTAAAGATATGAAACCAATGAAGAAATATAGTTTCCCACATAAAAATATAGCATTGGGTATTTCTAAAACGTAACAAAACATTACATTGAAATAGGTATGTACCCTTGTGACGAATAATAACATGTTTTACTAATAATAGCTGTTATTAATCACTAATAATAGCTGGAATATTACAGGGTTGATAGATGATCAACAAATCGTGATAGTGTTAGCTCCCCTCCCAGAATTAATAAAGAATTAAACAGATTTGTACAGTATTTTGTAAGGGAAATTCTTATCTATTTTTAGTGGTTATAATTAAAGCTCTACTTGTAATCCAAAATTTACCAGATAATTATGACATTTTCATGTTCAAAGTTAAAATTGTAAAATAAATACATTCACAAGTTAAAAAACTTCCTTTTCAAAGTTTACACATCTTTAATGAAGAAGATTCTATTCAACTTCTTGGCTTATTTATTTATTTTTCTATTTTTTTTGTAGTTTTAAATATTGTAAATCTTTTGCCACTGTCCTCCAGGTAAATTTTTTTATTTGTCTCATTCTATTGTATCTTCAAGTTCAATTAAGTGATTTATTTACATAATACATAAGAAATGTTATTAAATATTATTTTTTTATAAATGTATGAAATCGTAGGATTAAATATAATTCTGAAATAGAATTAAACACAATACTATATTTTTAAATTAAAACTTTGGTTTTAAAAATCAGGCTCCAAGATACAATCTTGGATTACATATAATGCACTGAATCACTTAATCCTATATTGTTTAATTTGTTATAATTAAGTACTAGAATGAATGGTAAATGTTTCAAATGTTACATTCCTTATATTTTTTTATGATAACCCAGATTATCAACCATCTTCTAGTACTAAGATAAATTTACTAGAATACTCATATTTTCTCTACACTAAATTGATGTTTACGAAACTATTTAAATAAAGCCATGGCATAAGAATATTGTTTTAAAACAGCATCAATTCAATTCATATCAGGCCTTTATCATTTCCTGATGTACAGCGATCGTTAAGTACGTCTTTTTTACATTTTATTACAGTATTTACCATCATTATATGGTTAAAATTAATTTTATTTTCGTATGTATTGTGATTATTACTGAAGATACTGTAATATTGTGTCCTTACATTATGAATGGTTACTTGGTACAACTTTCTAACAACACTCTAATATTAACAACATTTATAAACAGATTAGTTGCTAATAGTGTAAAGGTATTACAATATTGGGTTAGGTTCCATTAATTGGTAAATTTAATTAGAGTTTATATACTAGCTGTTCTCCATTTGATTACTCTGTGCCGATATGAGCTGTAGCCTCGCTGTTGTCATGTTTATTGCTAACGACGCTAGATCAAAGAGCGCCAAATAATTACACCGTATCCATAACAACGCACTGATTAAATTACTTCTTTTAGTGAAATTGACATTCTATCTAAAGATTTTTGCAGTATATTGCTTAACAATTTAAATTATGTAAATACACGCATTTATGAAGTATTTTCTCTTCTATATTATAGGTGTTTTTAAAATAACTTTAAATACATGTTTACTACAACGTTAATCAATATCAATTTAATCATGGCACTTATTGTTATTTGTTTTATAACATTTTATGACAGATCGTAAGTAATCTAGATAAGTTGCGACAGAGATATTGACCCACCCATCTACCCATACACGTACAGAGATGTTGAACCACCTGAACATACACGTACAGAAATATTGACCCACCCACCAACTCACCCATACACGCACAGAGATATTGATCCCCCCACCAACCCACCCATACACGTACAGATATATTAAACCACCCACCCACCAACCCACCCATTCACGTACAGTAGAATTGACCATTCCACCCAACTATACACGCACAGTAGTACCGGACCACCCATCATTGTATGTGTATGAGTTCAAGGGTGGGTCAATATGTCTGTACGTGTATGGTCAGGTGGTTCAGCATCTCTGTACGTGTATGGGCAGGTGGTTCAACATCTCTGTACGTGTATGTGTAGGTGGTTCAACATCTCTGTACGTGTATGGCAGGTGGGTAGGTCAATATCTCTGTTCTTGAATGGGCAGGTGGGTGGATGGGTCTATGTCTCTGTACGTATATAGACAGGTGGGTCTCAGATCAGTACATATATAACAGTATCTTTGTACATTTTGTCCTTGTGCTTATTGACAGATGTAGTGAGTGAAATACTTTTTATCCATACGGTATTCTCATGTATACTGCTATAACAATAAAGTGATCTGTTTTGTTTTGACATCTCGATTAACATAAACGTTTTGTGATTTTAAACTTAATATATCTCAATAAATTTATTTATATTAGTACTAAATTTTTAAGAGTGGGTTTATTATTTGAACTACCGTATTAGTAATACAGGTTTCGGTTTTCATAACAATTAATAATAATAACCAAACCATCGCACTAAATTTATGAATGACGTCAGCAAAGTATCTATAAAAAAATAAAGTCATATAGCAAACGTAGTAAAATGTTATTAGTTTTATAAACTCAAAAAATAATTACTAAAAACTTGTAGTGTAATTTTATATTAATCTATGAACTTTACCTTTAGTATCTTGACTTCATTATCAACGTCTTTTAGTGTCGTTTTTGAGTTATTGACCAGACAAAATTCCTATCGTTCTCTTTTTATACCGACTATTTCTGTTCACCTGAATAAAACACTCCTGCGGAACAAGTTTTGTATGCCTGAAATCGTTTTTAGCAATATATATGATATTATTTCGAAGTATAGTTTTACGTTTTATTATTTATTTTAATTTTGAATAAATATAAGTTTTAGATCGAATTACATAATCTGATTATAAAAAAATTACGGTGCACAGTTATCTTTGAAATATTTATATTTAATAATTTGTTATGTTTTGCTGAATTTCCGTAGTTTCTCTTTGCTGATTCAAGCATAAAAGGTATATTTGATAAACTAGCAGAAATGTCTATCTGAGATGTAATATATTTGTCTTTTAAATAAATCTACGGTGGATTACTCTTAGGTAATCTAAAATTAAAGTCTATAAAAATACGTAATGATTTAATTAGAATAAAGTAGATTTTAAATAGAATAGAGTAGTTTATTATTGAGATGTCATAGGAAAGCGTTTTCTTACATTACAATTATATCATCCTTTTATACATAATATAGGAGTTCTGTAGGTTAGATAGCTAGACAGACTAAAAGAGTACTTAAAACAAATCGCACTGTTGTACGTTAAACATGTACGATAAGTGTTAGTTATATTTTAAAATATTTTATCATATTTTAAAAAAATGTTTAGTTTTGTTAAAAACAAAAGATAACAAAAATAATTGATCTTTGAAATAACCATTTTTAATTAAAAATAGATTAAGGATACGACATCAGATTTGTTTGACCAGCTGACTCAAAATATTTCCTTAGTAATCATTTTATTTCTTCGTATTTTATATAGCCCCTAATTGCTACCCTTTAAGCAGGAGCTGGTGGAATATTCCTGATAAAACGGAAGCAATCCCTCAGCAAGGCCAAATGTCACGTAACCTCTTACTGCTCAATTATTGGTCTCCAAACACCACTTTCCGACCCAACTAAAATAACTTACAGGGGTGTGTGAGGAGTTGTTTTGCACAAGATTCTTTAGAAGAAAATATGATGTAAACGTAGGCTGAATTACAGGGTCAATACTAAATTTATTAAGTTTGTAATGAAATATAAATGCAAATTAGTATGTTGAATTTTCAGATTTTAACCTAAATTTCAACTATAATATTTTTTTAATTCATCATTTTCTATGTTGATGCACATCGTTAACTTCTTTGGAGATATGGTAAACAAAACTAATTTTATTGAAAATATGTTAAGTGTCTGCAGAGGCTGTCGGCCATGTTGGTTTTAATTCCACGAGAACAATGTTATTTGGGAATCCATATTTTTTCGTTATTTATTGACCCAAAGTTGAGCATGGGGTGTCATTATAAACGTTATCATATTGCGCGTTAGGTTTGCTTTTGATATTTTGAATACATTAAAGTTAAAGTTTGTCTTATTTTACCAGGTGAAGTTAGGGCTAAGCTCTATAACACTGAACCTGGGGACCAACGGCTTAACGTGACTTCCGAACCACGGAAGCGGCAGGGCAAAAACTGTTAATAGTCATGTCGGGAATCGAACCCGGACCTTCTGCGTGGAAATGCCAACGCCTTAGCCCCTTATCTACGGCCGCTCCAACCTTTGCTACATGCGCATAGTTTTGAAAAATATGTGAAAATAAAAACTTCAAATTAAATATTTTTTAAATGTATCTACAAAAATAAATAGGAATTCGCAAAGCAATTCCAACACTTAATTTCATTCTTAACCAAAAGCAATTTGTTTGCAAAAATCCGTTTGAAAATAACTGTTTAGTTTGGATACGCGCGATTGTATGTCTCGTTCTTATGGAATTAAAACCAACATGGCCGACAGCCTCCGACTACTTCTGCAGACTCTTAAAGGTATAATTTAATTGCAGTTATTGACCAGTCATAAACTAAGAATCAATAATGGTAGCCGGTATTTTTTACAAAATACACAATTTGTTTCGGAATAGTTTGTAAAATTGTTCTTGTATTTAAATTATTATGATGGTAACATTTTTGTACTGTTTAGAGAAAATGGAAATCAGTTTAGAGAAAAAATGCACTATTGCAAAAAAAACAATTGTATTGATTACAGTAAATAAACACAGTTAAATTTTCAAAACTAAGTTGATAAACGAGTGCTAAATTGTATCAACATTTATTTTTGTTAAGCTTTGTTGAGCTATAAAAATTAAATATGTAAGGTTCGTTTTTCATTAACAGGAATGATTCATAAAATGTATATGAGACTGCGTAATAAACTACTATTTAATAGTATTTCATATTACATTTGGTGTTCTATTTATATGATCACATACTGAAGCTTGGTGATTTCTATAATAAATATACTAATTTAGTTGCCATTGAACCATATCAGGGAGAAAGAAGTAGGACTAAACGGGACGAATTAAAAATGAAATTTCTGCACCTGAATGCATTTTTTTTTAACAAATAGACAAATTTATATTCCGTTACATGCAAAAAGCACACATTGGAAATGTCATGTTTGAATGATCCAGGTATAGATCATAACTTCAAATATATACAGCAAAGTTTAATACATGGATAGGCAGCCCTATATGTGTCAAACATGTCATGTTTAACATGTATAGGATTAAAATGTATAATCCTATATTTACAATAAAAAGTTCCTGCTTATTAACTAATTAAAAAAACATGCAGAGAACAAAAACATATGCTTAGGGATTTTTCTACAAAAGGAAAAAACTTAAGTCATTGTTTTTTTCATTAAAAAAATGGCTACTTACAGTCTCGTCCGTTAAATCACAGAATTCATCTTTTGAGTAATGTAGGAAAGCCGAAAAAGATGTTCAGTTAAAAATAAAATTGATCTCCTTTAATGATCAAACACAAACCTAATATCATATTTTAACATCTTAAGTTATTATGTATAATTTTAAATTACTCCCAATAGTTACAGATCATGTTTAACCAGTCAGTCCCTTTACGTCTGGACTTGGGGAGAAGCGAGATCCCTACATCCCCAAAATGAGACACTTACGTGGTCCTTATCCACCCCATCCATCTCAGCAGGGATTGACACCCCTCGTGTTGCCCCATGGCTGGTTGAGTGCCTTGAGTACGTACAGGAAGTGATGACAAATATAAAACGGCAGAGGGGTAGTTTATGTCTTGCATACCAGACCTACTACTTTGTATCATTTCAAATGGAAAAAAGTTACTTTTGGGATTTCAATTATGTTTACTTGATTAACTGTTACTAGTATAAATATTACTGGTTTTGTTTCTATATAACTGGCAACTACTATTCCTGTCCCATTTTCACTCATCTTTTTATATTAAAGTACAAAGAAACTGGAATTTTAATATGTGATAAATTAAATACGTGACACATTTTAAAATTAATTCTTAAGTAACTACGTATCTATATGTTTTAGGAGTTAACTTGGCTAGAAGAAAAAAACTAGCGAAATCAATTTAAATAACCAAAACAATTCTCTGCAGTAAATCAGAAAGCAGAAAATGGAATGGCATTAACTAAAAGAACGTCCCGGGGCCTATGTTAGACACAAGTGAATCATAAAATAGTATATAATTAATTATTTGTATGATCCCATTGCTCACCTTTCCTACAAATAAATACTTATATTAGGTTAATTTTAAGGATAAAAAACTGATTAATTTTTGTTTTATTTAACTCCTTCCAGTATTATAATTTATCTTTGTTAGAGGATTCCTTCGTTAAAAAAAGGAAATATTTACTATGAACATCCTGGGGAAGATAATGAACAGTCAAAGAATGTGTTTAACAAAAATTGCAGTTGCTACTATGGGATATATTGTTGAATTAAGTGATAACATATTCAATGGCAATTCACTATACAAATACATGTCAATACAAATAATATATGATTTATAAAAAGGCAGTAATTTTTGTCTTTCTAATACCAATTTATTGGAACATAATTATTTTACTGTGGCAAAATATTATTTATTTAAATTGACTAAAGAAAAATGTTCTTTTAATTTTCGGGTAAATAAATGTATATAAGTATATAATTTGTTGTTTAATTTATTAACTGTTTTTAAAAGTTATTTGATGGCGTTGAATTATTTATATTGGTTTGTTTTTTAGTTAGATTTACAACGCTTCAAGTGTTTCGAAAAACCAACAAACATTTATACATAAAACTCTGGCCGTCTTCAGGCCCTACTTACTACCTTATCCTACACTTAAAACTGTTTTTTTCCTTTTCTTAATTAATATATTTATCAATGTAGAAAACGCTTAAATGACTATACATTCATACATTATGATGAACTTTCATTATTTAATTTGATCACAACTAAAACCTTCTACATTTATGATTATTTGCAAAGGTTCTTACAGTAAGAACAATTTAAAACGGAAATGATGGTTTTAATCTAGCTTTTTATTAAGCTAGATTAATAATTAGGTTTTATTACGTTAGAAATCCGGTTTATTCTTAACGGTAATTGATTGACAAATCTTATGTTAAAAAACAGTTAAAACATTAACATTTGTTTTTTTAAATCGAAAATAATGTTGAATATTGTTATTATTAATAATATTGAATATTTGTTTGGATATTGTAGGTGATAGGTTTGCTACTCGGTCCTCTTACAATGACACAGCGTCCATTTAATAGTTGCCTTAATCAGATGGTAGGGCTTGAGAAGTCTGCGTGTCCATGTTGGTTGATAGTCAAGGTCCTATAGTTTATAGAGACGATAACTGAATATATGCGTGGTTCGGATTACACGTGAAGGTACAGTTAAACTGCCAATTGGGCTATCAATAAATTGCTCTTTTGGGGAAACAGTTGAACTTAGTTAGTAACAATGACTGCACAGATACATCTATACTCTTCACACTCATTCGCTTCTCATTTTTGTCCATATATCAAAGATTTGTTATTATTAAATATAATGATAAAGCTTCAAATCCGATAATTTCTGTAATCGAATTCTCCAGACTCTAAATCAAAAATTGTTATTTAATTGATCAGACTAAATTGAATCGTCTATAAATAATATCATCCAATGTGTTTATAATAAAACATTTCTGGGTTAGCAGATAGAAATTCTTATCTAACTGATCAGAGCTAATAAATAATTGAAAAAAGTACAAATTACTGTAATAAATTTGTTATTATACAAATAAAAGTTCAAACTTCAAATATATACTGTGACATCATAATTCACAGCAGAGAGTTCATGTCATATGGGGAAATGTCACTATTTAAACACATCATATTGACTGCCGACTTCCCCTCCTGAGTACAGATGAATGTTTAATTCCGAAAATTGATTCGTCTCCCAGGCAACCAAACAAAATGGCTAATACAACAACAAACTCAGATTTTGCTTTGATTGCAGTAGTAGAATCAGTGATTTTGTAGTAAAGTTTATTTGATAAATTTTGTATTGGGTTTTGGTGTACAAAATCGAATTTGTATTAGTTGCAGCTTTATGGTATGGTTTGATGGTAATTTTTCTGTTATTTATTTATTTTTTTTATTCATTTACTGGTATGTTATTGGAATTATTAAATAAAATAAATATAACCTTACAAAATATGAAATAAAATACGCATTGTGTGTAGTGTAAAAAGGACGAGTTTAGTCTTTTAGTCTCCTTTAGTATTACCATTGACAATAGCAAAAATAGGCGGTCTTCTCATAGGGGTCCCGTAAGCTGGTCTTCCAGTTTGGTGAAATTAGTTCTTGTTCTGTCTTCACAGGTAGCGCCAGCGGCCTTCCTTTCTGTCTCTCTCTAAAACACGCTGAAGTGACTAATAGCTGAGCTAATAGTACGCCAAATAGTCGTTCGAGTGCTTACTTAAATCTACCGTTAGATAGTAGCACAGTCGCGTGCCTACAGCAAATACATTCCCTTGGACAGTCTGCTTGTTTCCTTAATGGTATTAACATTAACCTTGGTTGTGGTGATAATTCTAGCATGTTATTCCTGTTCTCTTTATGAAGCTCTGTCTGATGGATCTGTATCCAGAGCTGCCAAACTCTGGTTCGAACCTTGGATTTTCTTGGACTTTGAACAGTATTTATCTTAAACTAAAATGAGATATTCACTCGAGTTTTTAAATTCATACATTCCTATTAAAATAATTCAGTTGATGAAACATAAAAAATAATATTGAATCTTCTAACATTAAAGTCCAGTTATGGAGCAAGATTGTTCACAGCAATATTATAATTTTCATAATATTAACATATTTAAAATTATTCAAGAACAGGAACTTATTTTCATCCAATAGTGTTGTGAGACGTTCATAAATATGTCAAAAATATTTCTTTCATGCTTTGGACAATAATTCTTTTAGTAAAATATTTTCATAGCGAAAATATATAAATTACTAAATCATAACATTTAATGATGTTATGAAATTACTAAAAGTTCTTCACTAAAACTACAAGATCTTTTCTGTTAATTCTTTATTACTACTTTTTATTGATCTTGTTAATTCACTTCCACTTGATAAATATTCTATTGCTCTAAAATCTAGTCCCCGCTAATTTTCATGTCCACAGTCGTATTCCTTATCACCTAGGAATCCAATATCACTGACCCTATCTTATCGCTTTCCAAGAACTTACACACGGAGTGCGCATCCAGCGATAAGTCAATCATTGGATTTAACAGTTTGTAATCAACTTTAGTAGCCACCTAATCTAACCTAACCACAATTGCGATAAAAAAATAGTGTTGGTAAAGTAACAAAAAAGAATAGTGGCAGTGGACGAAAAAGGTCAAAACTATACTGCTGAGCAAAGAACATTTTGTTACCTAAACAATGTAATTCATTTTGGCAGAAGGTAAAACAAATGGTTTCAATCAGTCCACAGTAGACTATTTGTATATTTGAAATATTATACAATATTTGTATGCTGTCTGATAGTAGATGGAACACGATTACGTGGTCTTTATTTATATAGGTTTAGTCACGCAACAGTTCACTTCGCAGTTGTTATTTATAGGCATTGTATCTTCCACTGGTCTGGCCCTAACTAAGGTCATGTATAGATATTTCAATTATCAGTCTCATAAATGAAGAAATGTGTGATCTTTAAGCCATGAAAACTATCAGCTGTATATCGTGTAAGGTGAATTACATGTACTGACAAAATTTGTGATACAAATTTTTTGTTAAGCTTTCCATTGAGTAAAATGATTTTTTTACAACTTATTTACAGATAAAGAGATTTATCAAGATCATTTACTTAGTAATGAATAGATAGATCAAAGCAACGCATCATTGCTGCTATCTAATGGTGAATGGCTTCAGGTAATTGCTCGGACGTCTGTTTTTAGTACTATTAACTTGGCTATTAATCGTTTCAACGTGTGCTGAAGAGAAACAGAGGAAGCTTGGTGCTACCTGTCAAGCAGAACAAAAACTCATGTCTTAGGACAGGAAAGCTAGCTTCACGAGAACAGTTGAATGAACATTCTTCTTATTTCTATTTTTAGTGGTAAGATCTATGTATATATAGTACATGTACATAGTAGAAAGAGCAGAGTGGTGAAGTATTGTAACTGACATAGTATTTGGAGACTAAAATGTTGTGGGATTTAAAGAAAATGGGGTGTGTCAGTCCTCTTAATACCGACATGGCGTATACTGAGGGGTTGCATGGGAAAAGTGCAGTTTTCATTTAATATTGTTCCTCAGATTAAGGTTTGTTCAAGGGCAAGTGAACTCCTAACCCTAACTATAAAATCATGTAGGAGAAATATCAGGCTTTTACCATTCCCGAAAAAAGGCCAATCCTATTAAAATGGTTCGAATTCTGATAAGCTATAAGTTTAATTTATTATCCTGGGAAGTTGGCTAATATTATACAGTTATTTCTAAGAATCAGATGACCTTAGTAAGTAATAAAGAATAAAATTATTTACCGACACAAGCTACACTTATTTGTAACACAAATTCTCCAAGAACTTTACGGTTGGCAATTTAATGGTAATTAAAAATGTTCAAGATATCTAAGAGCAACCCCAGCTAACAAGTTCTCTTCTCCTATCCCTCTTTATCTTTTAATAGTCTTATTTTGGATGATGGGGAAAAGGAAATCCACTATAACGTAAAGTATATTTGTTTGTAATATATTTGGTAGTACAGTATGTAAACTCCACCTAAAAATATTTATAACAATAAAAACACAGGATGGTGACAGTATTTTAAAGCTATTTTATAAACTGCTTATGCTGCCTGAAGTATATGTATCACATAGTGAGGAATTTGAACTAAACACATGTTTAACTAAATCTGTTTTAACAATGTACTCCGTTTATTTGTAATTTACAAAGGTGTAGTGAAATGGCTCCACCTAAAACATTTACGTCCGATTAAAAGGCTCCAATCTAGTGAAAGGACAAAGTCCTGAGTAAAAATGAATGGTTCGACTTTGTGAGGGGTTGCATTGTTAATGAACCTTGCGAGAGGTGCTTTGAGGTTTTTACCCCCTTTGACAAGTCTCTCCAATAATAATGGGAGGGGGGTTTAGTAACTACGTATCACCATTAAATTAAGATTTTTTTTTTTATTTTGGCGTGTTAAATTATATGCAAAAATATATCCAATAACTTACAGAAATATAATAATTGGTTATGTGTTCATCTATTTAGGGAAAACATATTTTGGGAGAAACTAGTGTGTTTTCAGTTCAAATTTTTAACTGTAAAGAACACAAATAATATTAATATACCAGAATGAAAATGTTATTTAAATAGTAAGTAAAAGTAGGTACTATTTTCTTTTGTTCAAGTTTTCACGATTTTATTGTTACGTATTCCCATCTAGCCATTTAAAATACATTACTCTACGTTACTCTACAAAGAGAGTAACCAATAAAACAACACCGATTTGAGTGTTGTGTTAGAAAATGGTATAATATACCGTATGTTCAAAAAAAAAAAAAAAAAAAAAAAAAAAAAAAAAAAAAAAAAAAAAACTATAGCCCCCGTAATATTTACCACATAATATTATTAAACACAGAACAATGAAACTCTAGGATTACGTCCTACTTGTATTTACTGACTTTTTGGCAATTTTAAGTGTCATTTTTCGCTTTAGGAAGACTAAAAAGTCGTGTAAGCTAGGTCAAGTTAGAGAAACCTCATTTTAAACGTCATTGTTAGAGGAACACATTGTTAGAGGAACACATTGTTATAGGAACACATTGCCGCAACTATTCGTTCAAGGACTATTCGTTTGGAAATTTCAGCCTCTCAAAATTTGGCCTTATTGGAACTTTAAAAGGCCGTTATGTCCAAATGAAAAGTCCTTTTTCAGTCGGGGTTGCGGCAATATGTTCCTATAATAATGTGTTCCTATAATACCTTTAAATAAGGCATAACTCTATATAAGCTTACATTTAAGATTTTTCAGATTTCCTCCACAGGACGTCCCACCAAATTGAAAAAAGGACAGTTAAAACGGCCAAAAAGTCAGTACTACAGTGAGAATGTAATCCTAGAGTTTCATTGTTCTGTGTTTATTAATATAATAAATATTAAGGGATTTCCATACTTTTTGAACACACCGATACACTCTTTGGATACAAAGAAGTAATATTCCATTTTTAAACTTGCATCGTATTTACCATCCATTATTGTAAATAAATATTTTTCCATTTAAATTATTGTACAATAAAAATATTTAAAGGATTAATAGTAACCTCCTCACTTACACATAGCTATTGACAGGTACATATTTGTATTGGTTCGGTAGCGTAGTTGGTTCAATCCCAGCTTCATGTGCTAAAGTACTCAGTTCGATCCCAACCAGAGTCAATACATTTTGAAAGGGATCAGCTGACAATCACGGGCTGTTCATTTGTCATTGGGCTATTAATTAATGACACTTTTTAAGGAATAGTCGGCCTTGATTTGTAACAATGACTATATTCGCTCATCTACACTCATCACACTCATTCGAAATCCATATTCGCCCATATCTTGACGATTGCTGTCTTATGAATAAATAAATATAAATAACAAAATATGTATATATGATTTCAGTTAACGAGTCAACTGACTGAGTACAAAATGAATTATATGTCTTATAGTAGTAGACATGTACAGTATAGGATATACCGTATACGATAAAGTTTGATAGATACATTCATATCTGGACACACAATATCGAGGCAGGTCTAAGGAGGAAGCTATATTTTCACTAAACTAAGCATTTATTATTTTTTTTTTTTTTTTTCAAAATGAATAATCAATTATGTATCCATCAAAAACTAATCAGGGAATGTTTAATTTTTAAATTCATGAAAATAATATTTAATTGAATAAAACACTGAAAATACTCAAACTAATTTATCCCTAACAAAAATCAAACTTTACGGTTTACAGCTGTTCGACATCAAGTTATTGGACGAGTTCATTTTTGGAAGAGTTTTATTTGAGTTGTTCCTCCAAAGACAGACAAGTAAATACTTATCAAACTTCCTTCAACTCCAATTTCACGTTCCTTTGTTCTGCTGTAACTACTCTTTTATCGAAACAATTCTACATTTATGAACAGAATATAGAGTGACTATTTTCTTTTATAGGCAATCCTGTAACGTTATTTTAAAATTCCGTACTTTTGGGAAATACAATTTAAAAGACGATTTATTTTTGGACATTGAAGTTACCTAGGCTGTAAGTAGCTGATTTAATACACACTAAAATAAGCATTTTATTAAAATTGGTATTTAATCATTTTTAAAGAGCTCTAATCATGACTAAAGAATTATTTGAACCACGAGTATATGGATTATATAATTAATATGATGGTTACAATAATTAATATAATTTAATTGATTAGGCCTTAATCAGAAAAAAACACAATGAAATAAATAATTTTTAGTTATAAATTTAAAAATTGTTATTTCAATATCAAATTATGATGCTTTTATAAAGTTTCTCTTCAGCAGATTGCAATTTTTTTCTAGCCGACTGCTCGTGCTTCACTACAGGTGCTTCTCTACGCTTGCTTATCCTTCCTCCAGTGATTCCATCTAACACTTTATATCAATATAAAAGCTCAGCCTACAGCCATTCTCCTATATCACAACAAATCCCCCTAAGTCTACTTTAGGAGGGTGCAAAGTAGCGTAATTGTATCAGAGTTAGTTGGTGGAAGTGGCCTTAAACATTTCATAATAAAAACCACTAATGGTGTTTCTTATAACCACAGCATTAAAGTACATCTGAACTATAAGGAGGTCCTCCGTAAAAGTGTCAGTGTCATAGACTATGTCTATGTCTAAGTAAAGTGATCAAACACAAAAGAAGTTTAAAGGCGGGTTTTTACTTACATTTTTCCATAACCTATAAAAAAAAGCTGTAGCTGTGTTCAAATAAGTTTAGAAACTTTCCTTTTGGCATTACTTTTTTCTCCTGGATAACAAAGTTTTAGTCTAGGTAAATGTGTAAGTCTACTTTAAGAGGGTGCAAAGTATGGCAATTTTGTATTCATAACAATTTATGAAAGCCTGAATGAGATCACTCTGAAACTGCGTGAGCTATTTGTATTGAAATGCACTAATCAGGGCTGCCAATGTTTGAACAACTAATCAACCAGGTAAGCCAACATTACAGATTCAATATGCACCGCCATCTTGACCTAGTCTCTGTTTCAATATCTCAATTAGGCTAAGAGGTAATTGGATTAGAAAATATATTTAGGGATAAATACGCTCAATCATTTTCAAACAGCAAGCTAGAAAATATTAAAAAAAATAAGTTAAAAAAATAAGTACAGCAAAAACATGAACGTTTGAAAAAGATTTTATTTGTATTTTTCTTTTCGATACTAATATGTTTTCTATTTTCTTGTTACATTACCAATTTACACAACGATATACTGATAAACTCCCCCCTCCCCCATGTGTACACGAATCGTTTAAACAGATTTGTTTTATTTAATAAAACATTTTGTACAATAAAACCTCCTTAAATGTTGGCCTCTTCTCACATACTTTAGGTGTTAACTTTCCACTCACCCTATCAATAAACTGGTGGTAATTGTGACGTTTAGGTCTAGCAACACAATCAAAGCCTATGTCCCGTAACATACATTTCGCACAATAGGTGCTCCCTTAGCAATCAAGTAGCAATGGTAACTAATTACGTAACGCCAACGTAATTAGCTAACGTAATATTACTCACATTATATACTTAATGGAAAGGCTAGCTATATCTTCGATTACTTACCCACAGCAAATATTTTATAACAACCTTCTTTATAAAATAAGGACGTTTATAAAATAATGAAAAGGACAAAACCAGCCCGATAGTATTACGAGGATAAAGTCCTCATTCAGTTAAAAAAAAGTTAAGGCATCTTTCCATAGTTTCGAAAAAATTTTACATGAACCTAAAAACATTTTTCTTTTACTTAAACATTTTATACAATTAATTGAATGCATTAGTGGTAGTTAGCAAGGAATCTCTAAGTCAATGTTTTAAAGCATTCAAATATTTGTGCATGGATAAATTAAATATATTTAATATTTTATTTGTAGGTTTTCGATTATGAATAAATATGCTATTGACTTTAGTTAATAAAAGGTGTGACTCTCTGATATCATTTTTAATGTCTTCGTATTAAGCATGATATGTTACTATAATATTAATACTTGTTTTATTATATCCTCTATATTTATATTCAATATAAATAACAATAATTTATCTAATTATAAAGCAGTAACTATTTACTCAAACATTCATTAAACAAAATCTACCAACACGTCACAATTATTACAAAAATAAATTACGCCAGTCTAACTTCGTGTACTACCAGTGGCCCAATCCAAACATACTTTGGACATAATTGCCCATTGTTTCGAAGACAACAATGCACACAAGCGGTGTATTAGACCACAATACAACTCCAACAATGGCATTCATCAGTAGTTGGCCAGAAGTTGTAGGTAGTTTAAAACTCAGCATCCATTGTTTTTGTAGATCACTAAATTCACTAATGGTTTTACCTACATATTTTTAATTAGCTACATCATTTAATTGATATGACATAAAACTATTACATGAAAAAAGGCAATATATATTTTTTCACTACACTAATATGAGTTCAGCTGTTTTCGTTATGTGTTTACAACCTGCGAAACATCATATTTTCAACAGCTGTCTATTGTTTACTACCGAAAGTAACATTGTTTACAACCGAAAATTTTCAACAGTCAACAACACCTGTTTTTATTCCGTAGTGTAGTGAAAAGTATCGTTCAAAACTCGAGTGAAAGTGTTTTGTATGTTCTCGACCATTTGAAGTGCTTGACAAGTCTCGCACTTCAAACAAATAGTCTCGAACATGCAAAACCCCACTTTCCACTCTTGTTATGAAATATACTATTACACAAACTATTTAATTGTCATGCATAGTATTAAATTTGTTTACTCGATTTAATTAATCTACCAAGTAACATGAGTGCACGTAGTGGTGCTTAAGTGAAGCTCTGACGCACCGCGTTGCCAATAGCACTCTGCATATGGAAAGCTATATCAATAATAAAATAGTATGTTGATATTTATAAAAATTGTTTGTGTTGTTGAAAGTTTATGTTGAGTTAACCATTATCTGACCAAAGGTATTCACAAAGCAATGAAACCGACGTTCATCTGCACTACTTTAAAACTTACAGCTACACTTGTGGTAGGTAGGTAGGTTAGGTTAGTTTAGGTTACATGATTATAGCTTTATAACATATAGTTTCTATTTGGGGGGCATATAACGGATTCTGACCAACAATTCATACGGAGTAACCAGCAGAGTCGTAAATAAATTACATTGTCAGAAATAAACACCATTCAAAGTACAACAGTTCGTTACTTTAAGTTGTAGTGGGGCGCGGACATTTATATCTCTTTAAGCCATTCAAACGACTGATAATCATCGGCCAGATAACCTAGTGACCCAGATTTCCGCATTCCAAGCAAGGTCGCGGCCTTCCTCTTCCCCCTCGCGAGGTCTGTCCAAGCCTACAATGTATGGCGGATAGAGTATCGGTTAGTTTGCAGGCGCTGAGCTTTTCTCTTTATTGTTACAAAACATTGCCAATAACACTGTACGTGTGTGGGTGGACCAATAACACTGTAGGTGTGTGGGCGGGTGGGTGGGTCAATAACACTGAACGTGTATGGGCGGGCGGGTGAGTCAGTGCCACTGTACGTGTATGGGTATTGCTGTAGTTTTGTGTGTGGGGTGTGTGGGTACCTCATATGCACAAACGTTAAGAGGGTACTTAACCATAACTTCGCCTGTTAAAATAATACGATATTTTCTTTCTTGTAGGCCTATCCTCCACATTGAGCTATGACCAGTCAGGTTAGGGTGGCACTTATGTTATCCTCTCATAGTACTTTGAAAGTCACTTATCCGTTAAATTACAAAATCACTTTGCCATCCTTTACGGTCTTTTTTCTAAACTAAAAATATTTCCCATAACAATTTCTATTTTTACAAAGTTTTAAGAACATTTCTAATTAAGACATTGCTACTCGACTTTTATAGTTAGTTTTAAGAAAATGACGGTTTTAATCTGTAATGCTTAACAATTTCTTGTTTTAACTTTGTGAACTATTTAGAACTATGATTCAGTACCCACTACACATAGCAGTGTACACCTATTCTCTGGCTATAATTGCCAAAATGGTAGTTGCTGAAACATTATTGGTGTTGCGCTTGTTATTTTGCTGAATGCAACTTGATTATTAATGTTGCGAATATCTTAATTTTCGCCAATTGCATTTAAATTGTTAGAAATAAGTAGATGTTTTGCCACATATTTTCTTTCAGGTTTCTCATTTTTAAAAGCATATTTAACCTTATATGCCAGTGACCTTGACCGCAGGGTTTCGTCATTCCCGCAAGTTAACGGAGGCAAGCAACATCGAGCGTGGCTGTCCCTTGAATGGGTGACCGTCCGAGCGATCCCGTCCTTGCATGCAGCCCGCCTGCTCGGTCACTGGTGGAAGTTCGAAAGTCACCATTAAGCCTTTGGTTTCCAGAGGGCTTCTTAGCCCTAACTTCACCTGGTAAAATAAGACGATTTTTAAATTTTATCTTTTAACCTTATATAATTTAAGTTTGTGGGTGAGTCATAAAGGTCTTGCCCACCCATAGAGTTGTAGATGAGGCATAAATATCGTTGTCATAAGGTGGCTGGATTGGTCATAATTCTTGAGTCCATAGGGAGAGTGGGCGGGTCATAGCTGGCACATCCGTTCATAAGTGTTATGTCCGTAGAGTGGGTGAGTGGAATATTATATTCACTTTTACGTATTTCTTAATCATACAGTTAGTCTCTGATGTCAATTATTTCCCTATAGACTAATGAAGAGATTATTTAGATAATTTATATTGCTACTACCTTTGAAATTGGTTAGGCCCTATAGTAATAGAATCAATATTGAATGATAATAGAATCAATATTGAACGATTCTTTTTAAATTTGTTTAAGGCAGACTTTTATTTATTTATCTTTTAATCTTTATTTTTCCAAGGTGGACTATTATAACGGACTTTGAGAAAACTGGTTCTTTGCTAAGCAACTGTTTATGGATGTGAACAGATTCTTTGATTTAGTTCCCCTTAAATTTATTAGTTACCAAATTGTTGGAAGCTTCGTAAAATAAATGAGATAGTAATTCAATTAACAATTAGGTCTGGCAAAGCTTTCGGTGATTAATTTTCATCAGTCTGGCCGCCTCTAACCAAAGCAAAAACGAAGAAAAGGAATAGCTTCCAACTAAATTATCTTGGTTTATAAGTTCAAGCTCTTTGTAAAATTGGTAAAAGAAAATTATTACCTAAAAATAAAACACGCACCTTCCCGTACTACGTGTTCTGGAGATACGTCATAATTGTACAGGTTATTTAGTTAATTTATTGTATTGTTTTATTTTAAATCTTAAAGGTAAAGATAATTATGAATATTTGTCTATCAGCATAAATGTCATTTAAAATTTGATAACAATAATAATACGTTTGACAATAATATTTATTGCCTTCTCATAAAAATAATTATTAGACATACAATGTATAAAATATGTAGTGAATATAAAATAAGTATACAGTAAAAATAGTATACTTATTTTTACTGCCATATAAGAATTGTCTATATCATATATGACATCTTCAATTCGATATAGACAATTTCTGTTCAAGTGCTTTTTCGTGTTTTATTTTATTTTAAGTATCGTATTTTCTCTTGTTTACATGTATTGGTAGTTTATAAAAAAGATTGAATGGATTATTTTCAAAAATATATTATTGATTTATAAAAATATATTTGGTATTATGTTTCCTAACGTAAATTAGAAATTTTTAATAATATTACTAATTCAAAAAAATTAAATTTTCATCCTCCCTTGATTTAAACATTGCAGACATAAATATTTTTTTTTTAAATGGCACACAGAAAAAATATGGGGGGGCTGTTGTTACTATTGTAATATGAATAAGTGCAAGAATGTATTTCAATGTACATATTTAATTTAATGAAATATATTAAGACTTGAATTGATAAAGACATTTAACAGTTTTTAACTCGATTATATTGGATGATTGGATTATTTTTCATGATTATATTTGAAAACATGTAAAAACATCGATCATAATTTATAATGAAGAATCAAGAAAAAGTCATTTGTCTTCCATTATGTTAAACAAATATGATTGTTCCGTGTTGATTAATTAATCAGCCTGAGCAAGGAATGTCTGTGTCGCCCTGCACGAAGGTGGCTGGAGACCTCCTGGAACAAACATAATGCCACAAATACCAACGGACACGTTTAATTAAATTCTCCTCCCTTTAGGCCAGACCACATCAACCTATGGCATGTGACCCTCTAGTCAGGATCTATTGATTGATACGGTATAGGAGGTGTTGACTTCGATACGACATTTAATCAAGCTACCTCTAAACCTAGCAAGATCAACTTGAAACTAATTAAGTATTATGTTTCATCTTAAAACTATATCATATGTGATTTTTCATAAAAATCTAAGTGTACAAGTTTTAATTTAAATGGAATTTTATTCATAATATTTATCAGATTGTTTATGACAAGTGGCATTTGTTTATTAAGAAAATATGGGCTTTTCTTCGCAAATCCATCACTAAATCCATAATAAATTCAATCTAACAATGTTTGGCTTAGTATATAAATGTTGGTGCAATAGTTAGTGAGGAAACAGTAGCTTGCTAGTGATATGCGTGTACAAATAAAATGTGAATGAATGTGTGTTTCACTTGAGTTCAATCGAGTGTCATAAAAAGTGGTAAACAACATGAAATGTACTCATTTGTTACCAATTATATTAGTATTTTATCTGAGTCGTTCAGTATTTAAATGATAATCAAAATTGTGTTTGAGAAAATGATGCTAATATACTCTATACTGATCAGACGCAAAAGAAATTTTATTATGTATACAAATCAAGTTTCCGTATGTTTTTCTTCGCCAAACTCAAATAGTAGTGAATGGATTCAATGGAAAATTTTACACATGTAATTACCTCCCACGGCAACTATAATTAACCAGCAAACGTACTTTCCGGTTGTAAAACGCCCGAGAGTTACGAAGGAAGCTGTGAGATTATCTCTCTTGCGTTTGAGATAATTGTTTACTAAAAGTACACAGAATGACTCATTGAGAGTAATTAAACCCCACGGTAACTGTAGTTAACGAGAACACGTACTTTCCAGTTATAAAACACCCGAGAGTTACGAGGAAAGCTGTGAGATTGTCTATCTTGTGTTTGGGAAATTGTTTACTACAAGTACACGGAAAGACGTCTTAAGAGTAATTAAACCCCACGGTAACTGTAGTTAACGAGAACACGTACCTTCCGGTTGTAAAACACCCGAGAGTTACGAGGCAAGCTGTGAGATTGTCTATCTTGTGTTTGGGAAAGGGTTTACTACAAGTACATGGAAAGACGTCTTAAGAGTAATTAAACCCCACGGTAACTGTAGTTAACGAGCAAACGTACTTTCCGGTTGTAAAACGCCCAAGAGTTACGAGGGAGGCTGTGAGATGCCTCTCTTGTGTTTGGGAAAGGTGTTTACTACAAGTACACGGAAGAGCTTCTTGAGAGCAATTAAACCCCACGGTAACTGTAGTTAACGAGCAAACGTACTTTCCGGTTGTAAAACGCCCAATAGTTACGAGGGAGGCTGTGAGATTGCCTCTCTTGTGTTTGGGAAAGGTGTTTACTACAAGTACACGGAAAGACGTCTTAAGAGTAATTAAACCCCACGGTAACTGTAGTT
Organism: Stictocephala bisonia; assembly: GCA_035578905.1. Lineage (NCBI taxonomy): Eukaryota > Metazoa > Arthropoda > Insecta > Hemiptera > Membracidae > Stictocephala > Stictocephala bisonia. The sequence goes on along the minus strand of JAQJVL010001237.1, from coordinate 163,118 downwards.
AACGAGCAAACGTACTTTCCGGTTGTAAAACGCCCAAGAGTTACGAGGGAGGCTGTGAGATGCCTCTCTTGTGTTTGGGAAAGGTGTTTACTACAAGTACACGGAAAGACGTCTTAAGAGTAATTAAACCCCACGGTAACTGTAGTTAACGAGCAAACGTACTTTCCGGTTGTAAAACGCCCAATAGTTACGAGGGAGGCTGTGAGATTGTCTCTCTTGTGTTTGGGAAAGGTGTTTACTACAAGTACACGGAAAGACGTCTTAAGAGTAATTAACCCCCATGGTAACTGTAGTTAACGAGCAAACGTACTTTCCGGTTGTAAAACGCCCAAGAGTTACGAGGGAGGCTGTGAGATTGCCTCTCTTGTGTTTGGGAAAGGTGTTTACTACAAGTACACGGAAAGACGTCTTAAGAGTAATTAAACCCCACGGTAACTGTAGTTAACGAGCAAACGTACTTTCCGGTTGTAAAACGCCCAAGAGTTACGAGGGAGGCTGTGAGATTGCCTCTCTTGTGTTTGGGAAAGGTGTTTACTACAAGTACACGGAAAGACGTCTTAAGAGTAATTAAACCCCACGGTAACTGTAGTTAACGAGCAAACGTACTTTCCGGTTGTAAAACGCCCAAGAGTTACGAGGGAGGCTGTGAGATTGCCTCTCTTGTGTTTGGGAAAGGTGTTTACTACAAGTACACGGAAAGACGTCTTAAGAGTAATTAAACCCCACGGTAACTGTAGTTAACGAGCAAACGTACTTTCCGGTTGTAAAACGCCCAAGAGTTACGAGGGAGGCTGTGAGATTGTCTATCTTGTGTTAGGGAAAGGATTTACTACAAGTACACGGAAAGACGTCTTAAGAGTAATTAAACCCCACGGTAACTGTAGTTAACGAGAACACGTACTTTCCAGTTATAAAACACCCGAGAGTTACGAGGGAAGCTGTGAGATTGTCTATCTTGTGTTAGGGAAAGGGTTTACTACAAGTACACGGAAAGACGTCTTAAGAGTAATTAAACCCCACGGTAACTGTAGTTAACGAGCAAACGTACTTTCCGGTTGTAAAACGCCCAAGAGTTACGAGGGAGGCTGTGAGATTGTCTATCTTGTGTTTGGGAAAGGGTTTACTACAAGTACACGGAAAGACGTCTTAAGAGTAATTAAACCCCACGGTAACTGTAGTTAACGAGCAAACGTACTTTCCGGTTGTAAAACACCCGAGAGTTACGAGGGAGGCTGTGAGATTGTCTATCTTGTGTTTGGGAAAGGGTTTACTACAAGTACACGGAAAGACGTCTTAAGAGTAATTAAACCCCACGGTAACTGTAGTTAACGAGCAAACGTACTTTCCGGTTGTAAAACGCCCAAGAGTTACGAGGGAGGCTGTGAGATTGTCTATCTTGTGTTTGGGAAAGGGTTTACTACAAGTACACGGAAAGACGTCTTAAGAGTAATTAACCCCCATGGTAACTGTAGTTAACGAGCAAACGTACTTTCCGGTTGTAAAACGCCCAAGAGTTACGAGGGAGGCTGTGAGATTGTCTATCTTGTGTTTGGGAAAGGGTTTACTACAAGTACACGGAAGAGCTTCTTGAGAGCAATTCAAGTCGCTTTCGTTTTACTGATCGGAGAGAATCTTGGACCTATTTTATTGGGATTTTAAATTGAAAATGTATATCTGGTATTATCTTTTTATTAATGTATCTTATTTCAGTGTTTAATAAAAAAGATCAGTTTTATTATGTCAAATAAATTAGTTCTGTCAACAGTACAAATTTGTTGTTCAAATTTATTCCAAAATAGTATAAATTTACATTTTAAAAACTAAATATTTTTAAAATTTAAATTTATACTATTTTTGTTTATAAAGTTCATTGAAACCTTTATGGCATTGTATTTGAAGATGACATAATTATGTTTAGACGATCGTTATACACATCATAACAAATTTGAAATGTTGACAGAGGTAATTTATTTCATATAATCTTAAAACAGTTCAGGGGCTAAATAAACAGTTTTTAAATAAGTTTTATATTGTTTACTGGGCGTTTAGCCGTAATTACACACTATTTAAAAAAGGTAAGGCTGTTGCAACAAATGTAAATAATTAAAAATCCACAAAGTTTTCAATACGAAAGCTATGAAACAGTCTTGTCAACAAGCAAAGTATACCCTAGAAAATGGTATGTGTATATACAAAACAATTTAGTCCAAATACAAATGAAAATTAGTTTAGTCACGACAAATTGCAAAAAGTTCCTTTAATTATTTTTAATAAACTGTATGGATTTTCCAAAATAAATTATAACTGTAGAGTGGGTTTAGATATTTGAAAATATCATTCCATTAAATATATGTTCATTAAAAACTCACCTTATCATCTCTTTACATATCTTGGCAGTAAAACAAAAAAAAGCTACTAATATAGTAGAGATATTATGACAAAAACAAGTTGAACGGGCTGATAAAACTTCTTTCCATAACATTTAAAATGCAAATGGAATATTGATAAAACATTGTTCGCTTAAAACATATATCTTTACATTATTTAACACTGAACACTTTACATGTTAGTCCCTGAATATGTAAAATATAAATAAAAGTTAAGTTTTACATTTTAATATAATATTTGTCTTCATAATAGTCCAATCCAAATCCAACCTTTAAAAAATAGGCTGCTCCTATCCAATTTATGTTGGAAGGTTCCATGAATCAAAATGTGTTCATATCCTAAAAAAAGTCTTTACTAATAATTTATGTTATATTTGACTTAAAACCAGTTGATGAAGGTAAGTACAACCGTATTACCGTACAACTCGTCCACAACCGTATTAACTAATTGCTTGTCGATCAGATTTCTGGTAAATAATTAGAACATGCAACTAATGTAATATCTAATAGGTAAACAAACATGTCTGCACACGTATAAAAAAGGCCTGTACACGTTGGATATTATTTTACAAATAATTATAAATATTGAGTTATAAATAAAACTATTTTTACATTTATCATAGTGTATTTATTTGATTTTTTTTTTAGATAGTCCTTTTTGCAGTGCACATCTGCTGGTACAGTCTTATCGCCTAGATCTAGACATGACCGTTCACAGCCCGGATATTACACCGGGGATTTATCGCTTGCCCCTGTCTGTACCCACAGGACACCTGTCCACCATGTATTTACCTGACTGTTCAACCTCCTTCCTCACTTCCTGTCAAACGACATATGTAAAAATAATTGGCACATTTTGATACATTTATTATTTTTTCGGTAAAAATTTAAACTTATTACAAATAAGTTGAATTAATTTAAACATTCATTACAAATTCATTTAAACTATTATAAGTGATATATTGTAGATATACAAAATGTTTAGATACACAAGGTGTTCAGAAAAAAGTGGTAAAAATAAATTAGAATAGATAAATTAAAATAGACTTGAAATCTTTAGTTTAGTTTTCCGTCAATCGCTATATGTTTTGACCTTAAAATTATAACTTGGAAACTAAATGTAATACTAACTAATGCAAAATAGCATTAAACTTAATTGTTCAATGCTAGTTTTGGCAGAACAAAATGGTTTATTTTCGTTAGTAATAAATACTTCTGATTGGACCATTTAAATTAACAGCTGATCGCATGTTGGCACGAAGTCACAAGAACAAAGTATAAATATCTTGAAAACTGTGCAAATAAAGCTTTATGTCCTCAGGTGTTTTATATTTTGTAAAACAAAGATGGTTGAACTTATAGTATTTTTTGCCATAGAAAAGTAATGTTACTTTTTTATACCAGGATAGATGTTTTTGTTGTAATAGTTTAGACATCTGCCATTTTAAATTGGGTCAGGTTTATTTCATATTTTATATTACCTATGTATTAAAAAAGTTAACACAATCCTCAAGTTTCTTAAAATTACCTTAAATAGTTCTCATGCCTATTCATTTTAAGGTAAAAGAATACAGATGATGGAAACTAAAGATTTTAGGACATACATTCAAGTGAGACTTTTTTATTTTTACATGTACGATTACATCCTAAACTGTTTGAAGACTTTTTTGAACATCCTATGTACGCGAATCTTTTATTTTATATACCTAATTAATATCTGATTTAAATTGTTTTGTAAATCAATTCAATATACCTAACTAAAATCAGATAATAATAGTAACACATAAACCATACAATATAAATAAAACCATGTATATATAATCTAATCCAAAAAAGCAACAAATATAACTACTAAAATCAAAGATAAATATAGTAAAGTACCCTTTATTCATTTTTTATAAAAAATATATGACTAGTTTCGGCTCTTAGGCCATCTTCAGATCTGAAGATGGCCTAAGAGCCGAAACTAGTCATATATTTTTTATAAAAAATGAATAAAGGGTACTTTATTATATTTATCTTTGATTTTATTAAAATAGTAGCCCTAATGTGAACTAATTTATACAAATATAACTACATTAATTAATAAATATTAGACATATAATAAATGAAATTAATCGATAACAAAATATAAACAAAGTCTTTTCTATGACAGCTTTTATTGAAGAAATCAACCTGAGTAGCAATCACACTTTCGGTCCTCAGGAGTCTAGAAAGCCGCTGTAGGAGGAATAGTAAGTGGACTGATGACGTCTTTGAAAAATAGTCCTGGACCGAGTCCCTCTTGAGATGGAGAGGTCAAAATTGGTGAGAAGTACAGAACAGTCAAATAACCCATTCGCCATCTTGAAAAGGGTAACGAAGTCAATAAGTTGACGCCTCGAGTCCAACTACAGGAGTTCAAATGAGCTTTCCACTTGAGCAAAAGTGGTGATAATATGGGCTAAAAATACACTTATGACTTACAAGTGGGATATTGAAAATAATAATTAAACTTGTGTGTCATCAAATGAATAAACTCTCCATAAGAGTCTGCAAAGATAGTCACTTTATTGGATTTACATTGAATGCTAAACGGAGTATAGCACCGTAACTTGAGAATGTCTTACTTAGTTTTAAAGGCGTGAGTTTTAGAGAATCACCTGTTTGTACTTTTGATTGTTCATTTGTATTTTCATAAAACTCATAAATTATTAAACTAAAATTCGTTATTTTAACTTCATCATAAATCAAATGATTTTTAATTAAAAGGTGGACTTACTAGTAGCATTTACGCTCTTCCAAATTATGTAAAATTTAAACGTTCAGATAAATCGTAATTACAGCCCTGTTCCACACTTAAGATTGCTCTTAAGGGAATAAATCCAATCAGGCGACTACCTCTGCAGACACTTGAAACATAAGTTTATCGTTGGTAATCAGTTTATTTACAGCTCGGCAAAGCTCATTTCTTAACAAATGCATACGTAATCAGTCGTACATCCTTGATGTCTAACAGAAAGTCCCTTCCCCAGTAAAGGGGTGTCTCAGGGAGTGTGGGGAAGAAGTTTACTGCTGCAGGTGAGACCCAGAGAGGGGAGATGGAAATGAGATATTATTTGTTATTTGCTCCTTTCAGTAGATATAAGATGCTTATACATCATGGCACATAATAATATACTGCGAAACACTTCTTTCATTATGCACATAAAAGTCTCAAAATTCCCGAGGATTCAAAAATGCATTAAAATGATTGTAAATTGGGGTTTTCCACTGAAAGTATAAATTAAGAAAAATATAGGAGCTTTTCCATTAATCGCCACCACTACTTTTTTTGTTTTCGTTAATTTACTATGCTTGATAAATATTAAATTGATCTAAAAACTCATCCCCAATCATTTTTATGTTCACTGTGGTATTCCTTTTGTGCTAGTAATCTGATATCGCTGGCCTTATCTTATTGCTTTCCTAGAACTTACATTTGGAGAGCGCATTCGGTGGTGAGTCAATCATTGGATTTACCAATTTGTGATCAACTTTAGCAATACGTAAACTAACCTAACCTAACCTAACCTAACCTAACCTAACCTAACCTAACCTAACCTAACCTAACCTAACCTAACCTAACCTAACCTAACCTAACCTAACCTAACCTAACCTAACCTAACCTAACCTAACCTAACCTAACCTAACCTAACCTAACCTAACCTAAACTAACCTAACCTATCCTAACCTAACCTAACCTAACCTAACCTAACCTAACCTAACCTAAACTAACCTAACCTAACCTAACCTAACCTTAACTAACCTAACCTAACCTAACCTAACCTAACCTAACCTAACCTAACCTAACCTAACCTAACCGTAATTGCGATAAACAATTAGTGGTAGTGAAGTAACGGAAAACGTAGTGGTAGTTAATAAATGTAAAAGATTCAAAATATATATAAATAAATGGACAGATTAGTGTCTCATTCATTATTAAGCTGCCTTTCCAATATTCCTTATAATAGTATTATTTATCGTTCGCTAAAATATGTTTATTTTGTTATATATATAAGTAAAATATATTAGATGTTTATATATATATATATATAAACATCATATATATATATACATATTTATTTTTAAAATAGATAAATTTTGTATAACAACAAATAAATGTTTACACAGTCCACAGTAAGTCAAAGCTGACACATAGGCCTCATGAATGTGAGTCTACTGTTCTCCAGAACCAATCAAATCTGTAGGTTGCCATGACAACCGACGTGTTTGTTTATATGTCTGTCAAGCAACCAATCGATACAAGAATACGTGTTGATTTCAATACAATGTGATAGAAAAAGTAAACCTTCAATATAGTATAAAAATAACATTTATTCAATTAATTTGATAACTTAAATATTTATTATCTGTATTATAACAGCTAAATATAATTAAAGAGTAACAATACGATACAATATTAAAGTACAACTGTTGCCATGATGACCGACTGATGTGAGGTAAAATTGGTCTAGAACAACTGTTGCCGTGATTACCGACTGATGTAAGGTAAAATTGGTCTAGAACAACTGTTGCCGTGATGACCGACTGATGTAAGGTAAAATAGGTCTAGAACAACTGTTGCCGTGATTACCGACTGATGTAAGGTACAATTGGTCTAGAACAACTGTTGCCGTGATGACCGACTGATTTAAGGTAAAATAGGTCTAGAACAACTGTTGCCGTGATGACCGACTATGTAAGGAAATCTATAATTAAGAAATGTTTTACCATCAAACTTAAACTGTTGTTTTTCATCGTATCACTACGTCATATTACATCCCCAAATGCATGCCTTCATTAGAATATTCGATAATTTTTTTTATAGTACATCTCAGGTTTACCTATTACTTGACCACTATATCAGGCCTCTATAAAAAAAACTGGAAATAAATGTTTTGCGATTTCACTTTTTTTAAATTATTTAAAAGACTGCGGCAGTGAGAGCATTATTAATATCAAGATGATACATTATTTGTGAATAGTACCGAAGCTATCTTGCATTATGAAACTTATTTTTTATAATTATTCGTGAATTATTATTTACGATGACGACACAAATAACTTATATTTTTATAAAAAATAAAAATTTATATTTCTGTAAAAGATAGTATGGAAAACTAAGTATATTAATTATATCACTGTATGACTAACACTTAGCTAGTTCAACCTCAATTAATGAGTGCTGAATGCATTGGGCCTCGAAGCTGTTATTACCACGAGTCATTGGTCGGTGTCATTGGCTGTGGAAAGTATGAGCTCCAAATTAAAAGCATAATATAAAAAATTCAATTAGAAGAGAACATTGTTTGTACTGTATAGCTTTTTCTGGAAGAATTAATCGTAAACTGAATTATGGTCAATTGGGATTATATTTTAAATAAGTTGGCTACATTCAAATTTTTTCTATCGATTTGAATTGGGTTAGACATTTCGAAATAGGAGTTTTTATAACAAGAAATATACAATTACTTTTTATTTGCTATTTTTCTCAATCACGTGACCTAATCAAAATTTGGACCTTTTCCGTTAACTCACTACCACTACTTTGGTGAGGTTATGTTAGGTTTGATTATGTTCAGTTAGGTTAGATTAGGTTTGATTATGTTAAGTTAGGTTTATTTTTATTTACGTTAGGTTTGTTTTGGTTATGTTAGATTAACCTACGTTATAGTTACGGTAGTGAATCAACGTAAAAGATCCTAAAATATTGGTAAATATTGTGAACATAGAATTTGCTTTGTAATTATATTCATTTGTTGGAAACTTACAAGTTTAGTATCACAATTCAGTAGTTATGTTGTTGCAAATAAGGACTGACTATGTAAATTTTTATTTTGTGCTGTTAAAATTAAAGTGTTTTTTGATTAAAACCTTTATATATCCATGAAAAATGGAATACAGGATATTATATTTTAATGACAATTATAATGAGTTACCTGTTAAACAGGGGCATACATTTTAACAAAGCAAGGGTTCTTTTGTCTGTGAGTCTATAAAGAGATGAATAAGGAATGTCGGGAAGGGAGAAAACCACATCAAGGTAACAATGTGCCGTGTACCGTGATGGGCCGTTACGATAACAATGCCAGGCCTATTTCCATAATAATGATAATATTGTGAAGCTTGAAAAATGTAGTTTGCAAGTCCTGTTCACAATTTAATGGTTTTTAAAGATATTATGCATACAAAGATATATATAGAAGAATATCTATTTATTTCAATGTATAGAACTGAATATGGTAGCTTATATGCTAAAGCTTGAAATAGTGGAGGGCATGGTCCAAGGTTCGAACCCCCAACTGAGCTAACGGCCCGTACTTCATTCGTTGAATAAAGTTCACGCTCAAGTCTGTAGACCCAAGTGAAATGGCGAGTATAGTTTATATTTTTAAAATGTAGTTCTAATTAATTGATCAATGTCTATCAAATAAATTGATAAGTGGATTACATCCATTAGACCAATTTCGATTGCCCACTATACACTATACATCCCCTATACACATAGGGTGGTTTTATCTTAATCACGATGTACCTGTACGTACTCCGAAGGTATTAAACAGGAAGTAAAATAACTATTTCATGTATTTTTGCCGAAAGCAGGCCAGTAAACTTCACCATAGAGTTCGTTACGCAGGTTGGCTCTACAAGAATTATTTTATCAATTTAATTATAATACGTTATCAATGAAATACTTTTCTTCACCTAAGAAATAATGGTATATTCTAAATGCATAAGGCTTTAGCAATCTCTTTGCTCTTGCTTTGTATAAGTATAAAAAAGTAGTTTTATCAAAGCAATGCCATATCTTCATATTTATATATTTGAGATAGACATGAATGTATTGAAAAATTAAAAAAAGTACCTTACTAACTGTCCCCTTGTGTAATGTCCCTGAGAAAGTTCTGGCTTCATCCACGTGGTTTTCGGAAGGCTGGGCAATACTAACTATCCCTCTCCCTCGTTTACTCAGGACACAAACAAAGTTGTGCCCCCTTTCCCATCTATATGTACTTTGATAAATGACTACAGCCTCTTCATGACTGTTAAATCAACACGTAATAACGCTGTCATTATTTATTGTTTTTTTTTAAAGCATTTGCCTATAAAAATGCCATATATTAATACAGAAGCAAGTGAATGGCTCACAATGCAATTAATAAAAACTGTAGGTTAACTATATTTTTTTTTTAATATTAAACCTTCCTGTTTATTGGATTTGCTGCACATGGCTGTTCAAAGTAATTATTTTGTAAAAGAACGTAAACAAACATAAACAATTATTATTTAGTTAACAAAATTATCAATCAGTAATAGTGAATAGATAGTGGTTATTTCTTAATATTTTATAAAGTCAATGTCCACCCTTAAAATAAAGGATTGAACATAAACTTACCTCAAATAGTTAAGTAGATTTTATATATTTATTAGTTATTAATACATATTATATTGAAACATAATCCATATTCATTAAATGATCGTATAATATTTATAGAACTATATGAATATAAATTTGTAGATAAAATAATCTATGATGCTACATTATTCAAGCGTTGAAAATTGGGGAGTTAACTCAAAATAATAAGCCTTTACCTACATTTTTCTTGCTACCTACCAAGACAGATCATAATGGCAAAGATTTAATGCTATTCAGACTTCGGTGTTAAACGAATAAGTACAATTTGTTACCATTATTAAATTACATGAATTCATTTGTATTCATTCAGTGTTTACACACAAATTCACTTGTGTTAAAATATCAAACATTATGTTTAACTTCAAACTTCATTCTCCAGTTGACACGGGACTATATTCCTATGCATGAACAATATTCAATGTATAAAGTACCCAATGTTAGCTCACTTGGGGACTCAAACCTTGGAGCTTGTCTTCCGCAGTCCGAAGCCATTGCTACTGAGCCACCATACCGACGTCTACTGATAAGTCAAAATTTGTTGTATCCTCAGAACTTGAAGCTCGTGTTGTGGATATTTTCGGGTAACGACCATCCACCTGAGAATATCAATTGTAAATAAGTTCTGACTTTTACGATAAATTTTGACTTTGGGGTAGGTTTATAAACAAATAACTATGCATATACATAATATGATACAAATAGTTTAACAAATAATAAGGTTAACGTACCTTTTTTGTCGTCTTCAGCTACAAAATCTTCTTAATATATATCAGCTCAGGAGGCTTTAGCAATGAACAAATAGTTTGTAAAATACTCGTACGTGTTCTGGCACCAAGCCGTTCTTTTCAAACAATTATGTATTCCCTGAGTAAGTGACACTGATAATTAACGCACAGTAGTAGCTAATCAAGGTCTGATCTCGTGAATCTAACATGTAAAGCCTGTAATTAGTTTATCTCTGTGGTTCTCGGTCTCATTACTGACATCAAAGGGTGAATTTCCATAACCACTTACAGTCCGCATTAGTGTGGCGAGTGAAACGAACAGACAGACACGCTTTGTACTGTGGGTGGCTAGGAGGGTCGGACTGAAGCAGTGGGAGCTTTGTACTGTGGGTGGCTAGGAGATTCGGACTAAAGCAGTGGGAACTTTGTACAGTGTGTGGCTATGAGAGTCGGACTAAAGCAGTGGGAACTTTGTACTGTGGGTGGCTAGGAGAGTCGTACTGAAGCAGTGGGAACTTTGTACTGTGGGTGGCTAGGAGGGTTGTACTGAAGTAGTGGGAACTTTGTACTGTGGGTGGCTAGGAGGGTCGGACTGAACCAGTGGGAACTTTGTACTGTGGGTGGCTAGGAGGGTCGGACTGAAGCAGTGGGAACTTTGTACTGTTGGTGGCTTGGAGGGTCGGACTGAAGCAGTAGGAACTTTGTACTGTGGGTGGCTAGGAGGGTTGGACTGAAGCAGTGGGAACTTTGTACTGTGGGTGCCATACAGTAAACTAGGGGAGTCGGATTAAAGCAATAGGAACTTTGTACTGTGGGTGGCTAGGAGGGTCGGACTAAAGCAGTGGGAACTTTGTACTGTGGGTGGCTGGGAAGGTCGGACTGAAGCAGTGGGAACTTTGTACTGTGGGTGGCTAGGGGAGTCGGACTAAACAGTGGGAACTTTGTACTGTGGGTGGCTAGGAGGGTTGGACTGAAGGAGTGGGAACTTTGTACAGTGGGTAGCTGGGGGAGTCGGACTAAAGCAGTGGGAAATTGTTGAACATACTCAAATAATAAACGTTGTACATTTACTGTAGCTCATGATCTATAATGGTATATTGAATAATTATGCCAACTAAATCAAAATTATACTCACTATATCAAACTTAGTTCAAATAAATGTTACACTGAGGATCAAATTATTTAATATTCTTCATCAGAGACTCTTCAGCCAATGAGAAGTTTAGCGCCTTTGAGAAAGTAAGATATATACATAAGTAAAGTCTGTACAATAACCAGTCTAGTAATGATATAAAATAGAGTTCTTAAACTATATCCCTCCAAAGTCAAACGGACGTAACTAAGTTTATATACAGGGTGTTCAAAAAGAATTGAAACCCCTTAATTCATTCATTATTCATCTCTAAGATGCCGATCGTAGAGATATGGGCGAATATGAGAGGTGAATGAGTGTGATGAGTACAGATGATCGAGTGTAGTCATTGTTACTATCTGAGTTCGACTTAGCTCAGAAGGGCAACTATGGGATCTATAGCTTTACGTGGAATCCAAACCACGTAGTTTTGGTCTTATTTTCAGCTAACTGACAAGTATGACACTCAGTTCTCCTCCCTACACAACATCCGAACCTTGACTACAATTCAACATGAAGTTGTACGATAGTTTAGGTTTGAATATGTTATGTTAGGTTTGTTTATGTTATGTTAGGTTTAGTTATGTTAATTTAGGTTTGGTTATGTTAGGTTTAGTTATGTTAAATTTGGTTTAGTTTTGTTAAGTTAGGTTTGGTTAGGTTATGTTAGGTTTAGTTATGTTAAGTTAGGTTTGGTTACTTATGTTCAGTAAACCAAATTTATGGTTATGGTAGTGAATATTAAATTTTTATTTATAAATAAAATTATAAAAGTAACCACATTATAATTCAATTAAACTTAATATTTTTCACAAATAAATGCACAATAAAAAAGAATAGACATATTCTTAACTTATTTTATGTACAGAACTTGTTTTTATGTCCTTGCTAATATTTGTACAGTAACCACTTAATGCAAGCAGTAACTTGACAATTTGAATGGTAAATAATCGCCCAAATCCACCGAGAGGGTCTGCAGTGGCCTGTGGGGCTGATTATATAAATCAAGATGTTTTGTCCCTGTTCATGATATACAGTTCACAGAATTATATTTAGATAACCTTAATCCTTATGAGTGTTTAATAGCCTCTGGATACATAACCTAAAAACTTATATCATAAATTGTCATTAACAATCCCTTATCTCCCCTCGTGGTTGGGGGTTTGAACCGTCAAGGGTAGTTTAACCCTTAGCTTGGGTGTATAAGGGGACCGAGCGTTACCTGGTAACACGAACTCGGTAAGCTTTCCAAGAACAACAGAAATTTAATCAATAGCTATCCCACGTTATACTATAGTTTTTTCTATAGTTAAATTTTCAATGTTGTAAAAAGAAGACATCCAAATATACGTTTATCATAAAACTGGCAGTTTCTTTCGAAACATTTTCCAATTACTATTTGAGTAAATTTGCGGACTAGATCCAACCACAAGCTACGAAAAGTTGTAACGATATGGTTGTTACAATGCGAAATCAAATGCATGTTGGAGCGTGTAAATCAGAAATTATAAAGAATATTTGAGGTTTAAATTGGAGTTGGTGGTTAACTTCGGTCGACACCAATCTGACAACAAGGTCTATTGGGTGACCAGGAGATAGCATAACAAGACATAACACAAAAGATTCTGTTTTGATCTGAAGTCAAATTGAAGTTAGATCACAGTTAAAGAAAAAGTTGAGACGTTTAAATGATCGCACAATTTCAGCCAAATTGTATCATCATTGTAACATTCATGTTGTTACAATGATATTACAATTGGTTTTTGTTACAATGGTTATTAATTTTTTTTTAACTATCAATATATAGAACAGATTTTCTAAATAATATTAACAGTGATAAGACATAGGTTTGTAAGTAAAGGAAAAGTTTTCCAAAGCCAAAGGTATTAGGCCTAAGGAGGTAAGGCCAGGGCAATGTATTCAAAAGTCGTTGAAGGTGGTAAAAGGAAGTTGTCAATACCAGTCAACAGCTGCCAGACTCTGGACAAAACTTCCACTCTAATATTCCCCAACCACTGCAAAAAGTTATTGGACAATTTCCCAACAGAATATATTGGTACAAGGCTAAAGTATTTACAATTTATATCCCTATATTTGATTGAGTGCTAAACATTTTGTACAGTTTTTATTAGTTCCTTGGGTCCGACCATTATATTCATAAGAGGTTAGTTAACATAAAGTTACTTTTTCTAAAATAAAAAGGCCTAAAAGTACATTATTTTAATTTTTACAAATCGTTTGGAAAATTTGTGAATTTATCTTATTTATGTATGATGAACTTAAAAACATCATATTCTAAGTAGCCTTAGATCATATGTATAACTTCATCACACGAGTATTTTAAAACATGTATGATTAAAATTCGTAGTAAGTTGGACTCAATTTTGTAAAAATATGAGTCTTTATTTGTAGACTCAAAATACACATAACGGTAGTTTTTTTAGGGTTTAAGATTACGCTGGTGAATTGATCGTTATAATCTTTCCATTTCACGTGGATTATTTTGAAAAAAGTAACAGTAAACATCTTTAGTTAATTTTATGTTTTTGTCATTAAATAACTGTTATTTCAGAACAGATAGAAAATTCACTGCCTTATTAACCCTTACCAAACACGAAATTCACGAAATGTTCAATTAGTTACAATATCGTCATTTATTCTTTATCAGTATGATAAATATTTATGAAATTTATTAAACAAGTGATTACTGCACTTTATAAGCCATAATCTCTCTGCATTTCATACATCAGTGCAAATGTATGCAATATATACATTAATCCTGCGGTCATCCAGCCATATAACCTCAGATTAATGTAACACAATTTACATTACTATTATTATTTTCAATGTATATAAATATATTATTAACTACGCTTTCACGTGATTATCAAGCTGGCCTTATAATAGGAATATTCAATCTAATAAATAAAAGTTTTATTTATTTTAAATTAAGAGCCAGGAGTCAGGATCGTGAGGGTGCACCAGGGAACTGCTGCTCTTTTAATCCAATGGGGCCTTTTCCTTCAGCTCCTTCAGGTGGGTTAAGAAGGTGACAGCACAAAACAAGGAGGCAGTTTTGGAACCCGGGAAATAAGGCTCCAAGAAAACAACTAACCTAGGGCAGAAAACTGGGACAGAAGACGAATATGGGGCCCACGAGCTTGTCTTCTGGGTGCTATATTGCTATCTAAGGGTCAGCCAATTTTTGGTTCATTTAGTAGTTATCAGTGTTGCGTTGGTGGTGTGACATGTGCTAGTATTTAATTACTGATGTGTTTTCGAATATAAAGACAAGTATGATAAGGCCATTGGATGCCGCCCTCAGACCCTTAGGGTCTAATGGAGCGAAGAGTTATGACGTTAAAAGTAGGAACGAAGAAGTTTAAGGCTGGGGCGTACGGAGTGGAAAATCGTCCGCATATCAACTAATTTCATTTAGACAACTAGTTTCATGGGCTCAAATGTGTTTTTTTTTTTTTTTTTTTTTTTTTTTTTAACAAAAGTAGGATTACTCATCCTTAAAAAATGGCATTACTGACCAGCAGAAGTAAATGAGAAGATCTTTTATAAAATTTTTTTATTTCTGCTTGAAATCAAACCAAACGCCTTCAGAACACCAGGAAGAAACTACTTTACCAACCACCTAATTTGCAGTTTTTTTAGTTAAAAAAAATGTCAAAAAGTAATATATATAATTTTGTACACCGTTTATCATTTCATCATTCTTAGATATCTACATCACGATGAAGACTTCTGCTTTTTAATTTGTACCTCAATACAAATTAAATTGTATATGTTCAACTCTTACGTCTTGCCAGTTAGTGCTGACACTAACGAACGGACGTTACTCCGTGTAAAATCTACGTCACAATAGAGGCACCTTGTGTATGATTTCTATATTTGGCATGAATACAGTTTAACAATTGAAATAGTAATTTCAATAAAGATCCAAGTCATATATCCATGGCATCAATATAAGATAAAAAATTCACATTTAGATAAACAGGAAAGTTTTCTCAAAAAGTACAAAAACATATTTAAGCGTGAAACGTTTAGAGTTCACTTATTTTTCGGTCACTTATATATCAAGATAAAATATTATCTTATTTGCACTGTGCTATCGTATTGTTATACATGCACCAAAATCTTTTTGTATAGGAAACAAATATTGATATATATATTTCAAAGTACTTGTACCCGGAGGGACGTTGGTTCATGCTTAGAAACCCCAGGTTCCAATAGTTTTATGGAATTGTTGCTATAGAGGGACGTTGGTTCATGCTTAGAAACCCCAGGTTCCAATAGTTCCATGGAATGGATGCTATAGAGGGACGTTGGTTCATGTTTAGAAACCCCAGGTTCCAATAGTTCCATGGAATGGTTGCTATAGAGGGACGTTGATTCATGCTTAGAAACCCCAGGTTCCAATAGTTCCATGGAATGGATGCTATAGAGGGACGTTGGTTCATGTTTAGAAACCCCAGGTTCCAATAGTTCCATGGAATGGTTGCTATAGAGGGACGTTGGTTCATGCTTAGAGACCCCAGGTTCCAATAGTTCCATGGAATGGTTGCTATAGAGGGACGTTGGTTCATGCTTAGAGACCCCAGGTTCCAATAGTTCCATGGAATGGATGCTATAGAGGGACGTTGGTTCATGCTTAGAGACCCCAGGTTCCAATAGTTCCATGGAATGGATGCTATAGAGGGACGTTGGTTCATGCTTAGAGACCCCAGGTTCCAATAGTTCCATGGAATGGATGCTATAGAGAGACGTTGGTTCATGCTTAGAGACCCCAGGTTCCAATAGTTCCATGGAATGGATGCTATAGAGGGACGTTGGTTCATGCTTAGAGACCCCAGGTTCCAATAGTTCCATGGAATGGATGCTATAGAGAGACGTTGGTTCATGCTTAGAGACCCCAGGTTCCAATAGTTCCATGGAATGGATGCTATAGAGGGACGTTGGTTCATGTTTAGAAACCCCAGGTTCCAATAGTTCCATGGAATGGTTGCTATAGAGGGACGTTGGTTCATGTTTAGAAACCCCAGGTTCCAATAGTTCCATGGAATGGTTGCTATAGAGGGACGTTGGTTCATGTTTAGAAACCCCAGGTTCCAATAGTTCCATGGAATGGTTGCTATAGAGGGACGTTGGTTCATGTTTAGAAACCCCAGGTTCCAATAGTTCCATGGAATGGTTGCTATAGAGGGACGTTGGTTCATGTTTAGAAACCCCAGGTTCCAATAGTTCCATGGAATGGTTGCTATAGAGGGACGTTGGTTCATGTTTAGAGACCCCAGGTTCCAATAGTTCCATGGAATGGTTGCTATAGAGGGACGTTGGTTCATGTTTAGAAACCCCAGGTTCCAATAGTTCCATGGAATGGTTGCTATAGAGGGACGTTGGTTCATGTTTAGAAACCCCAGGTCCAATAGTTTTATGGAATGGTTGCTATAGAGGGACGTTGGTTCATGTTTAGAAACCCCAGGTTCCAATAGTTCCATGGAATGGTTGCTATAGAGGGACGTTGGTTCATGCTTAGAAACCCCAGGTTCCAATAGTTCCATGGAATGGTTGCTATAAAGGGACGTTGGTTCATGTTTAGAAACCCCAGGTCCAATAGTTTTATGGAATGGTCGCTATAGAGGGACGTTGGTTCATGTTTAGAAACCCCAGGTCCAATAGTTTTATGGAATGGTTGCTATAGAGGGACGTTGGTTCATGTTTAGAGACCCCAGGTTCCAATAGTTCCATGGAATGGTTGCTATAGAGGGACGTTGGTTCATGTTTAGAGACCCCAGGTTCCAATAGTTCCATGGAATGGTTGCTATAGAGGGACGTTGGTTCATGTTTAGAAACCCCAGGTTCCAATAGTTCCATGGAATGGTTGCTATAGAGGGACGTTGGTTCATGCTTAGAAACCCCAGGTTCCAATAGTTCCATGGAATGGTTGCTATAGAGGGACGTTGGTTCATGTTTAGAAACCCCAGGTTCCAATAGTTCCATGGAATGGTTGCTATAGAGGGACGTTGGTTCATGCTTAGAAACCCCAGGTTCCAATAGTTCCATGGAATGGTTGCTATAAACTAGCTTCAATAAACTATAATCAGCCAAGTACCAGTTTATATATGGGCTAGCTGAATACATATACAAACTTTTAACACTGTTTGTACGGTCTTATGTAGCAGTCAAATAAAGTAGAGTTAGGTAAAATGAAAAGAAAATAGTCAAATATCTTGATATCCTCTTAGGTTTAAATGGCTTAAAATTGTTAGCATTGAATCATCGGACTTAAGTGGATTAGGGGCTGTTCCAAAAAACATATCAACTGCAGTATAGAAAACTGGTACTAAGACGTATGATCCTCTACCGGTAGTGATAATATACTTGATTCAATGTTATTTGAACATTGTTGCTGATTTAAAACTCATTTGTTGTAAATTGAGATGGAGTTGATTATTTGAAATAATGTTATTCCTCGCTTTTTTTATAAATGTTAAAAGATTATTAATAAAATATACTTTTTACTAAGTCTTTCACCAGCACTGGCATCAATAGGCAACATAAATGTATTATTATATAAATAATTAATTATATAAATAAATGTGTTTACTGATAATATTTAGTTTATTTTTAATTAGGTTTTTGGTATTTTTATTTAGTTAAGTTCTTTGTTGAATTGTTTGGAAAGTTATTTAGTTTAGTTTTTTTTATAGCAATGTTGGCAAAACCCCTAGTAAAAAGGAATATTTTATTGGTAATTTTTGAAAAATTATAAAAAAGTGAAGAATATAACTAACTCAACTCGATCATAAACTTACAATTAATTTGAACACCAAGTAACAGCATAAACCTAAGTGCAAGTGCTATTAATAGTGGTTAAAAGCATTTCATACGTGAATTTTATTTTACCATCACCATGAATTCAGATGCAGCATATATATAATAAATTGGATATCCAGTATATAATAAATGATATTTTATACAAATTTATATGAATAGTAATATAAGTTTACATAAGTTAGAACATATTACAAACTTTTATGCTCGTAATATGTTCTAAAACTGATTGTGAATCAAAGAAAATTACTGTGAATTAAAGAATATGTGAATAAAAAACCCAGATTTTAATCTACTATAAAGATGGAGTAAAAATCATTACCAATGTGGATTTTTGAATACATTTTTGGCATTAAAACTATGCTCTGTAGATAACTGATGTCCACAAAAGCTCGCCTCAACAGCTGATAGTCATTTAATTGTCACCTACTCCTCTCCCTCTCATTGTACCTGCTGAAATAAAATATTTGTCGAAAATACAGTTTAATTTTACCAAGGTATACCAGGATTGTATATACGCATTGAAACATGCGCAAGTTAACCGTAAATGCAGATTTCGAAGCTTACATGAATTTACAGTATACTGTGTTTATATGTAAGGGTTTTATTAAAGATTTTATTATTTAAAAAGTACTATCCACTTTATAACAATGTTTCATTGATTAATTATAAACTGTAATAACTGAAATGATTTCTAAGTAATTCGAAACATATTTTACTACACGAGATATTTCATTATTACTACACATATGATGTAACAACTACCAGCTGATGTGGCTGCTCGGGGGTTTCACATTACTTGACATATCAGCCATAGTGCATTAAAAAGGAAAGATACATGAAAATAAATCAAATTAATATCCAACAATTCCATATAGTTAAAATTTTCCATACGCTGGTATGAAAATATTGTACATTAAAAAATTGGTCTCACAAATATCATTCACATCAATAACACAACCGTGTCACATCAATAACAGTCATAAAAGATAGTTACTGTTTTGATAACATTTATTCAAATAGAACACTGTTATACAGTGTATATTGAATACAGGAATTCAAACAGATGTGTATCTTATAATTTTTGAAGTTATACTTCTTTGCGCCCGTTAGACACTTTGGGATGGGATGTTGGTCGAGAAACCGCGTCACGCTGAAAAGTAAGAACAAATTTTTAAGAACTATCGATTAATCGATTGTTAATCGAAGAAATTTAATCGAAGAAATTACTGATAATGATAATATAGGTGTATAATATAATAATGAAGTCACGTATAATATATTGAAGATAAATATATTGAATAATATTGAAAAATGTCTTATATTTCATTTATATATCCTGTCTGTTTGTGTGCGTGAGTGGGTGTATGAGAATGGCCAAAGAAGTATAACTTCCACCGTGTGGTCCGACGCACACCCAATTTTTACTAAATATTTTGTTAAAAAAACACTGTCCAAAAAGCTTTATAAACTCTTTTTAAGGCAATTTTAAGAAAATTAAAAAAATCATATTTACGCATTAAATGTCGTATTTAGTTATTAAATTTAGTTTATCAGTTAAAAACTATGACTTTAATATCAAAGAACCGTTTCTTTCATTAATCTGTTCTAAACATTCAGTTTAAATTTAAAAATTGGTGATTACAAAAATGACTACACTAAACTGATAGTTAGGTGAACAAATGTGTTCAATAACATAAATAGGGTCCACTGAGTTCGTACAAATCTGTCTCGTCCAGTCTGTTTCAGAACCACAAGAGCAATTAAACTGTTACAATCACAACCACTGTTGTGATTTACCCCTTCATGACACGTTGTCTATGTT
The DNA here is from genome assembly GCA_035578905.1 of Stictocephala bisonia. Taxonomy (NCBI): domain Eukaryota; kingdom Metazoa; phylum Arthropoda; class Insecta; order Hemiptera; family Membracidae; genus Stictocephala; species Stictocephala bisonia. The sequence goes on along the minus strand of JAQJVL010001237.1, from coordinate 142,768 downwards.
ACTCACCCAAACATTAATAATCCTGATTCGTCAGCATAATAAGAATGGAAGTGATTGCATTGTGTAAAGGTTAACTAAACCAAATTTCAAAAATAAAAATACGATACTAAGTTTTAAGCCATTTATCTCGTCGATTAAAAATTGTTCGAAAACTCCAAAAGCAATTGAGATATTACAGTCGAAAGCAAACTCTTGTTGTGATTGCCTTCATTATATAGTGGTAAATGATATCACCAACTTAACACATGTTGTATTTTTACCCCACCTATAACCACTCATTGAAAACTTCATCAGTTTCAAATCATAAAACAAAAGAGGAAAATATCAGAGTTAGGAAACTGTAAACACACATTTTGTAACATAATACAAAGCTACTGATGAAATTATTTCATCATGCAGATCTAATTACAGGATCATCAAAATATAAATAAGTTTTCTCTAATAATATCATCTGTGTATTTGCTGCACTGCACTGATTTATCAGGTTTACTGCCATGAGTACCATATTTAACATTCAGTGCCAAATGCCTCACAGCCATGCCTATCTGTGGAGAGTGATCTTGGGGGTGGAGGGGGTGGTAAAAAAATGTATTTATATATTTCAAAAACTTGTTATTTATTTGTTCTTATGTCAAATCTAAATTTTTAGATATATATTAATGAAAAAAATTTGAAAACTAATGGCCTTCTGTTATAAAATGTCTCATAAAAAATTCAACATTTTTCTTTAAAAAAAACCTTAGATTTAAAATTAAAGTGTAAAATAAATTCAATTATATATTTATGCATCAAAAATCTATAATTTGACTTTTACGTGTTTTTTTTATTTTTTTTTTTTTTTTACTTGCTATATGAGTAACAAACAACTACCAACTCATCCAACACAACTGCTAACATGTAATTACAAGGGCGTTTCTGTTATGCTGCAAGAAAACTGACAAAATGTAAATCTAGTAGATAAATCTAGCCAAATGAGTAACAGAAATTTACAAATATTCGACTGTGTTTCTGTTGCTAACCTGACAGCAACAAAAATAGTTTGCTAAGGATAATACATTTAACCTAAACTATAATATATTACGATCCAGCAATGAAATTCTGTGCAAACCTTTAATAACTAGCTTTAAAAAAATCGTGCACCCAAACCCCTGAGTATCACATATGATACTCATGGCCTCTGTCATAAATACCTGGTGGATTTATGGTGAGGATTTCCAAACACGGTGTGTGTATCGGATATGATAATCATGGCAGTCATGCCTTAGAACAAAAAATAGGCATGGAAGTCAACCTGTTGTCATTTAAATCATCCTCTGTACCATCATGATCACTCAGGCTCGATCAGTCAGATTGCCACCATTTTAGTTAGAATTATAAAAATCCTTAAAGGTGTGAGTTGTTGAAAATGGTATGATAGTATAAACTATGAATGAATACTAGAACTAAACTATTAGGAAAATTAGGTGGGTGTAATTGATCAAAACAGAGGTAAATTTTATTAAATTAGTATGCTATCTGGGTTTCTGGCTAGTGGTTTTAACAAAATATAAAAGAAAATATATAAGCAGGGCCTGCATGTACTGTTTTTGGGGTGTTCCAAATTAGACTATAAACATTTTATATGAACAGCTTTTAATTTACGAACCTTTTCATCATAGTGCACTTTTCTGTATGTTTCATAGTATGTTTTGAAGACTTTACTGTATATTTCGAGCGTTTAAAACTACACTCAGACAAGGAGTGTACATAGGATGAGACTGGCGTCCAAATCGATGACGTCATTGTCACTTAATCACCTACCATCAATCAGCTGATTTAATCACTATTAGTCCTGACTGATTTAACTAGTTGCTGTTATAGACCAGAGTTAGGGGTATGTACAACTGAGTCTAGCAGAGCTCAAGGTCATAGTATTTCGGTTTACAAACACTACATATCAGGAGAAAGTATACTTAATTAGTGTATTTCTGTATGACCAAAGGCTGTGGGCGTATTAGTCCAAAATACATACATAAATAGGATACAACTGCAAAAGTATAAACTGTTACAGCTTATTTCATGACAAAAGACTGGTAAATTTTGTTGATTTCCAACTCTACAAGACTGTAACAATTGTTAATTGTCTCATTATAATGATTTTCGAGAATTGTGTCTAGAAAATGTTAAATATTGTAAGAACTGAGAGATTTGGGTGTTTGGTTCTTTTACCAAAAGTTTTCAATATAAATTCTCCAAGTTTTGAGAAAAATTCAGAATCTTCCCCTTTCAAATAAAAAAGTAGTTTTTTCCCATTTAAATTAGTTAAATAACCAGTATATTCACGTTTGTTAATTTCCTGTCACTTTCATGCGACATGTTTTCTGAAGTCAACATGTTTGGTGAGCCTTACCTGTTCGGTTGTCCTGGTTTAGAGGGTTCTTATTGGTTGATTTAGCTTCTAGAGTAAGGAGGGGGTAAGTCCGTTGGTGGAAGGTTTGCGGGCGTTCGGGCAGTTTGAAGTTATCTTTTGGCGAGTGACCACGTTTGTTCTTCACGGCGATTTTAACCGTTCGGAGTCTTGTCTTCCGTTTCGGCAATTTTCCTTTTCGCTGGTGAGTGAGTGAGCGTATGTCGCGCTTTGTTTGTGGTCACGTTTTGGGTTAAATCCTCCAGGACAGCTACGTAAGTAATTTTTACAAGTTTTCTTTAGTTAGGTTTTTCAGTAGGGTTTTAGTAGATAGGGTAAGATCCACCAAGCATGCGCGGTTAAAACTTGTTCTTGTTTGTAGTCACTCTTCTAGTGACAGTTCTTGGAGTGCTTTGTTTTCTGTTTAAAAATTTTGTAGAAAGGAAAATGTTTCAAGTCACTAAAAGCTGGTTATTTATTTTTTTTCAGATCTCCCGGAGGCAATTTCAATTTCAGTTTTCAATATTTTGATTTTCAATTCAATTTCAATTTTCTTAATTTTTTGAATTTTTTGAGATATTTTCAATTTTCTAAATTTTTGAATTAAGAATTAATTAATAAAAAAAGGTTCTGGTCTGAAGATATTTAATTTATTTTAATTTATTTGTGTTCCTTTAATTTAATAAAGAAAGATATTTCATTTTCGTTTTTATTATTACTTGTAGAAGAAATCCAATTTTATTTTGTTAAGGTTATAAGAAGAAAGATAAAAAAATATTTTTATCATTGAAGAAGTTTTATTTTAATCTCTCATTTCAGTTGTTCAACATATCAAAAATAAATAGTAGCTTTAAGTTAAGGCTACAAGACTTACGGAACTAAACAACATTTCGATATGTTTGAAGCTCCGGCCATCTTCAGGGGTTTCTACATCAACCTACCTTTATAACGTATACTTTATACATCCTGTTAAATTGATCCATATCATTGTAAGACATTCTTAAAAGACGACATGCTTACAGAGTATGGTTGAGTCTACAGGAAGTCACGTATTCTTATAAACTATTACATATATAATAAATCATGACATATTTAATACAATCTATATTATACAATTAACTATACAATATGTATTTGAGTCGTATTTTTATACATAATTTGATGTTTTGTAATTCCTAATAACAAATAAACTACCCGAACTTATGGTCACATAATAAGACTTCCCGAAAATAGACGAACAAAAAGAATTTTAAAATACGCAGCATCACTTGTTGAAATAAGAAAACGAATACAGAACATTTAAAGAGATATAGAACTAGCCAAAATCAGCAATAAAGATATTTTCAGAATAAATGGTTTGAGAATAAAAATTATAAATAGGAAAGCAAACCAAAGATAAAAGAACCGACAGGCGAAACAAATTGGAGGGAAGAAACAAAAAACTTAATTTTTGAAAAAAAAGATGAAAACTGGTGAGCTATGAAAAGGACAATAAATTTCGAAAACGAGTCTGTTTAATGTACCGTCTTCTTTTTTGGAATATTTACGACTAATAACATAGTAATAGTAAATAAATTACTCTCTATTTGACAAATTCTATTCATTTAGTGACTTTGTTAACATTCTAAATGTCATAAATGGAGTCTTAAAACAAGTTATGTAAAATAAGTTTGGTGAATCAAATGTTAATCTAAAAAAGTGCAATGATATTAATTGTACAGTCATAAAACATTAAACAATATCAACGTGAAGAAATTTAAACAAAAATTAGAATAATAACAATACGCCATCACTCAATAAATTGAATTTGTCTTCATAAAATACCTACTGCTACTAAAGTGAATTGATGCTCAGTTCTTGAATATTATAACCAAATTTAATATCCATAGACCTCAAAGAAACATTCTGGCCTTTAACACCACTTTGGTGTTAAAAAATGTCTACATTTTATAGCAGTTATAAGTTATATAAACAATATCATCAAATGTAAACGTTTTATTTACAAATTTAAAATTATTGATTTTTATTGAACCACTAATATATTTTTTATGTATTTTTACTGATTACTTCGAGGAGAATTACTGTTTTTTGAATAAAGTTAATTAAACAGGTATAACTTGAACCCGGTTAAGTTATTTGAAAAGGGTTATTTTGCACTTTGCTAATCTCCTACGTCGTTTCATATTGTTCATAGTAAGTTGTAACGGGTACAAAGTATTACTTCTTACACATTAAGCAAGACACTGTTTTGGGGTGTTCCAAATTAGACTGTTCCAAATAATACTTAACACATATTTCAGTGAAATATCATCACTGAATAATGAAAGCACTCATCATCTTGGATATATCCTAAGGTTAGATGATAGGATAACTTTTTTAAATGTTACAGCTTTTTCTAGAACAGTCATGATATTTCATATCCAGTACAATTGAGGAGTGTTTTTTCCCTGCATACTGTATTATGATTAAATTTATAATGCATGTTTTAGTAAAACTATATTACAAAACTGATTCATCATTACTTAGCTATGTCATCTAAATTATTTTTTATCATGAATGTTTCTTAACATTCCAGATTAAGATGTTGTAAAAGTAGAGAATCTTGAACATCTATAATAATTGATTTGCACATGTTTACTGTTACGAGACTAACTACAATTAAGTTCAGCCACAAACTTACAGGGCTGCCAATCAATATCGACCTCGTTACAGCCAATCACCTGTCATTGTTTACTGCAGGTCTACCAACAGTAATTAGAATTATGACAAGCTGCTGCTACGATCAATATGTCTAGACACCTTTTTTGTGGAAAGACTTATATTTTAAATGCTATTCATACATTTTATACTGTATTGCATTGAAATAATATTTAGAATGTTTTTAAATGTTCGACAAGTCATTAAATAAGCACTGTTATTTTCTATACTACTTAAACTTGTAGTTATTATATGAGATATAAAGGAACTAGAATCTATAAATAATGAAAAAATTAACGTATTTATTATTTATTTTTTACGTTTTTATATATACAGGGTATTCAGCTTCGAATGTCACATATTTTAGAGAATTGTTTGTCAGGTCAATACAAGCAAATAATGTCATTTGACATGTGTCTTGTCTCGATTCGTTTTCTGTCTGTATGTGTTTTTTTAAAAAATTGGAATACCTCAAAAACAATTTGATATACAATACTGAATTTTCGTATGAAAGTTTATCTTAAAAATACATTTCATGTAAAAAGGCTGAATATATAGGTTTATCAGTTTAAAAATTGTGACTGTCCAAAAATGTCTAAAATAATATTAAAAAACTACAAAAATTAGCCAACAATTTTATAATAGAACACTTTTTGACTAAGTTATGCCAATTTCAATTATATGCCAATTTAAAAGATCGGATGATAAATAACAGAGAAAAACTCTTTTTTTAATGAAAGAATTGTTATCTGAGTACTCTTTAATCGGATAACAATGCTTCCAATCACAAAAAATACAACTTATCTGTTATTGATAACCGATCTTTTTACGTGGCATATCGTTGAATTCGGCATAAAATTGTCTAAAAATAGTTAATTTAAAATTGTTTGGGTAAAATGTATAGTTTTTGCTATATTTGACTTTGAAATTTTTTGACAGCCACCATTTTGAAACTAATAAACCTATATATTAAACCTTTTTACATGAAATTTATCTTTTTAATATCAACTTTAATACGAAAATTCAGTATTGTATGTGAAATGGTTTTTGAGATATTGAAATTTTTGTAAAAGACACATACAGACACACAGACAGAAAATGAATCGAGATAAGACACATTCTATACGGCTTGTATTGACCTGACAAACAATCCTCTAAAATATGTGACAGTCGGAAACTGGACACCCTGAATACTATATGTTTTACTATCAAAACATTATTGTCTTTAGGCTGTCGTCATAAATCTCCCCTTTCGTGTGTCACATATTACATTTATTTCAATGTCTAGTCTTTTAACATTTTGCGTGTAAATTAACTGCATGATAAACTTGTCTGCTTAGAGAAAGACAAAGTGTTTTATTTAATGTAAGGAAGAATAATAAAAAGGTCCAGCTTCACTCTTAGCTCTTTAGGGTTCCAATTCATAAGAAGAAGAAGAAGTAAGGTACTAATACTTTACACAATAATATGTTGAACAGAAATTTCAAGATAAGTGGCATATGGCAAAGTAAAAGGAATTCCAGATCAAGACTTTCCCGGGTGTCATAACATGAAACACAGAAAAGTACAAGAGGAAACACGTGATTCCTCAGAGTGGTAGGCTAGACGCTTAGCTGTTACATATTAGAAACCTCCCCCTCACCTACTGTATCTGTACTCCTGCTTTGGCCTCCGATGGAGTATGATGTGTTAATCAAGAGATATTTTACTTATAGAACTCTAACATAGTCTCCTGAAAAGACTCTATATTCCATTAAAATGTTTTACATGTTATTGTGAGACTTCTCGTCATATACGTGATAAATGTTACTGTGTGTCAGGATTTCTCTCTGTGTATAAGTTTTTTAAAGTTGTTTCATGATTTTTTTTAATATAAGTTGATATTTCCTGTAATCATGCATATTTTTAATATCAGTAATTGATTTTAGTTTCTATTTGGTGTATAGATATTGACGATGTTGTTTCAAAATTTTACGAGTCCATTTACTTTGGTACACTTTAGATACGGTAACTAATCTACAAATTTCGTAGTTCCTTTTTTAATTTTCCCTTCTTTTACTTGATATTTTATTTTTTATATTTTATTATCTCTATGACGTTTCTTGCATACTCTAGATTAAATTTTTACGTAAGTTTAATTACCGTTCATCAATCTTTTTGCATTACTCTTTACTTGTCATAACAATTCATTTTTACATTATTTGTTTAAAATATGTAACTGTTCATATATATTAAAACACAAGAATATGAGGATTATTACCGTTTATAATATTCATTAAAATAAACAAATTTAAAAACCGAATTGCAATACGATATAATAAAAAATAGAATATTTCAAAGTATATTCGTCCTGATTGTTACTGAAATTTCATATATTATATGAATATTCAAAATATATTGTTACCTAGCAAAAAATTATACATAAAAACATACAGTAGGACCGTTAAAAATTATACAAATATACAAGTCAAGAAAATCAATTTTATACAAGTTAATAATGTAATATTGTTTCTTGCTAATATTTTTTGGTTCACAGTAAAATGTTTAGGGAGTTATAGAGTAAAATGTGGTATATTATTTAGAACTCATCGTACATTTTAATCTTTGATTAAATTCAATTTACTCTATATTCATAATTTCAAACCGACATTTTATCTTAACTGTTAAGTAGATATTATATAATTAATCATTCATACGAATTATGTTTTTTCTTGTTAGATCATTACTCAAATTTTTTCATCTAACATTTTAAGATCTTTGATTATTTACAAAAAAACCTATTAAAAGGTTTAAACAGTTGTTTTCACAATAATGTAGATAAATATACCATGTAAGAGGGGATAAGATAATTTGTCTCAATAAAACACACAAATTAATATGACATGAACAGCTACAAACATATTATATCTACAGTAAAATATTTAAGTCCATCAGATCAGTTCCAAACAACGTAATACCCCTAAGACCTGCCTCATTCATTGAATGGTATTAGTGCTTTCCCTTCATATAGGAATCCGACAATGTGATACTTACACAGTAGCCTAGTAAAATAAACCCTCTGTACGTGACTGGAATGGAGTAAATCTGTCTGGCCCCTCAGACCTGCCTCATTCATTGAACGGTACTAGTGATTTCCCTCTATATAGGAATCCGACAATGTGATACTTACACAGTACCCTAGTGAAATACACCCCTCTGTACGTGACTGGAATGGAGTAAACGTGTCTGGCCCCTCAGACCTGCCTTATTGATTGAACGGTATTAGTGCTTTCCCTCAGTGACAGTTCCTAACAATGTGATACTTACACAGTACCTTAGTGAAATACACCCTCTGTACGTGACTGGAATGGAGTAAACCTGTCTGGCCCCTCAGACCAGCCTCATTGATTGAACGGTATTAGTGCTTTCCCTCAATGACAGTTCCCAACAATGTGATACTTACAAGTACCTTAGTGAAATACACCCTCTGTACGTGACTGGAATGGAGTAAACCTGTCTGGACCCTAAGACCTGCCTCATTGATTGGACGGTATTAGTGCTTTCCCTCAGTGACAGTTCCCAACAATGTAATACTTACACAGTACCCTAGTAAAATACACCCTCTGTATGTGACACGAATGGAGTAAACCTGTCTGGCCCCTCAGACCTGCCTTATTGATTGAATGGTACTAGTGCTTTCCCTCAGTGACTGTTCCCAACAATGTAATACTTACACAGTACCCTAGTGAATGAAATACACCCTCTGTACGTGACTGGAATGGAGTAAACCTGTCTGGCCCCTCAGACCAGCCTCATTGATTGAACGGTATTAGTGCTTTCCCTCAATGACAGTTCCCAACAATGTGATACTTATACAGTACCTTAGTGAAATACACCCTCTGAACGTGACTGGAATGGAGTAAACCTGTCTGGCCCCTCAGACCTGCCTCATTGATTGAACGGTATTAGTGCTTTTCCTCAGGAACAGTTCCCAACAATGTAATACTTACACAGTACCCTAGTAAAATACACCCTCTGTATGTGACACGAATGGAGTAAACCTGTCTGGCCCCTCAGACCTGTCTCATTGATTTAATGGTACTAGTGCTTTCCCTCAGTGACTGTTCCCAACAATGTAATACTTACACAGTACCCTAGTGAATGAAATACACCCTCTGTACGTGACTGGAATGGAGTAAACCTGTCTGGACCCTCAGACCTGTCTCATTCATTAAACAGTACTAGTGCTTTCCCTCAGTGACAGTTCCCAACAATGTAATTCTTACACAGTACCCTAATGAAATACACCCTCTGTACGTGACTGGAATGGAGTAAACCTGTCTGGACCCTCAGACCTGTCTCATTCATTGAACAGTACTATTCCTTTCCCTCAATGACAGTTCCCAACAATGTAATACTTACACAGTACCCTAGTGAAATACACCCTCTGTACGTGACACGAATGGAGTTAACCTGTCTGGCCCCTCAGACCTGTCTCATTGATTGAACGGTACTAGTCCTTTCCCTCAATGACAGTTCCCAACAATGTAATACTTACACAGTACCCTAGTGAATGAAATACACCTTCTGTACGTGACTGGAATGGAGTAAACCTGGGTGACCCCTCAGACCTACCTCATTGATTGAACGGTACTAGTGCTTTCCCTTCATATGAGTCCCAAATAATATGATACTTACACAGTACCCTAGTGAATGAAATACACCCTCTGTACGTGACTGGAATGGAGTAAACCTGTCTGGCCCCTCAGTCCTGCCTCATTGATTGAACGGTACTATTGTCAGCGATGAGTCATTTACTCGAGTTTGAACCTTTGCTAAAAAATAAATACTAATCCGATTTCATTTTGTTGTACATCAAAATTTAGATTATTTTATTTTACGTATTTACATATAACGTACATGTATTTTATGGCTTAAAGATTTTTTATAGCAGGTAGAATACAAAAAACATGAAATGTTAGCACTTTTGGAGTTAAGCTCAAATTAAAAATTTCTAAAACTAAATTTACCACAGACAAGTCAGTGAAACATCAACTTCATGTGAGAAAGGTTGTTCTCTATAAATTGTCAAAATTATAGAATTATTACTAGTTTAAAATATGTTCTGTTTTAATTTTTGTAATCTTAATAATGGCTGGTCCTGCAAACTTGCAAAACGGTTAAAAAATACCGGATTGAAAAATTAAGTAAGATTATAAAACTGTAAGTGCCATAAAAAAATCTTGCGATTTTATATCACACGATAATTCAACAAACATCGATGAGCGCTCATGTGTAAGCAAATCCCCTCGGGCATTACTTCAAAACTAGTTTCAACTGAGCATTTCGTCGTTGCCGAATCGTGCGCCTGGAAGTATTTAAACATTGCACGAAAGGTTTATTACTATGGAAGTATTGAATAGTTAATCAACTATGTTTTCAATCTAAATTTAAACTATTGTTTAATCACCTTTTGTCATGAGGGCTTTGGACCTCTAACTACAAGTTTTAAAATGTTTTAGCTCTAAAAATATTTGTAAACTAAAAAATAACTTATTTATAGTATCTACAATTATGTAAATTTCACATGTAACAAGCTGAATGTGAGTTTATTGGTGATTTGCAGGATGCACTAATCACATTTCTAGTAACTGTGAGTGATTCATCAGCCTTTAGATGTAAAATGTATACTTGCCATTCATAGCTAAAAGTCCCCTAATACAGGATGGAAGTCCAGCTGCATGAAGTGGCAACACCGCGCTCGGTGACTCGGTCGGTCGTGCGAGTTACGGCACATTAATGTCTGTTGAATTATCATGTGATGTAAAATAGCAACATTTTTGTATAGCACTTATCGTTTTATAATCTTACTTTATATTTTAATCCGGTTAATTTTCAACCATGTCAAAAGGTTGTATGATCAGCCATTTTTAAGTTTGCAAGGGTTTATAAAAATTACAACAGTGCATATTTTTAAAGAGTAAAGATTATAGAATTCGGCCACACTACAAAACGCAATCTTCTGGTTAAAGGTTTACTGACTTATCTTTAGTACTTTTTGTTTTAGAAATGTTTAAAGCTGAGTATTACTGCAAAGGTACTAAAATGTTGTGTTTTATGTATTCTACCTGCTATAAAAAATTCTTCAAGTCTTTTAAAAACATGTAAGTTATATGGAATTACTTAGAAATAAATTAACTAAATATTTGTGTACAACATAACGGAATCGAATGGGTATTTATTTTTTTACACTGATCCAGACTCAAGTACACTGCTTATTGAATCCGACAGTAGTGCTTTCACTTTATATCAGTCCCAAAAAAATGTGTTACTTACACAGTACCCTAGTGAAATACAACCTCTGTAGGTGACTGGAATGGAGTAAACCTGTCTGGCCCCTCAGACCTGCCCCATTGATTGAACGGTATTAGTGCTTTCCTTCAATGACAGTTCCCAACAATGTAATACTTACACAGTACCCTAGTGAAATACACCGTCTGTACGTGACTGGAATGGAGTAAACCTGTCTGGCCCCTCAGACCTGCCTCATTGATTGAGCAGTACTAGTGCTTTCCCTCAGTGACAGTTCCCAACAATGTAATACTTACACAGTACCCTAGTGAAATACAACCTCTGTAGGTGACTGGAATGGAGTAAACCTGTCTGGCCTCTCAGACCTGCCTCATTGATTGAGCAGTACTAGTGCTTTCCCTCAGTGACAGTTCCCAACAATGTAATACTTACACAGTACTCTAGTGAAATACAACCTCTGTAGGTGACTGGAATGGAGTAAACCTGGCTGGCCCCTCAGACCTGCCCCATTGATTGAACGGTATTAGTGCTTTCCTTCAATGACAGTTCCCAACAATGTAATACTTACACAGTACCCTAGTGAAATACACCTTCTGTACGTGACATGAATGGAGTAAACCTGTCTGGCCCCTCAGACCTGCCTCATTGATTGAGCAGTACTAGTGCTTTCCCTCAGTGACAGTTCCCAACAATGTGTTACTTACACAGTACCCTAGTGAAATACAACCTCTGTAGGTGACTGGAATGGAGTAAACCTGTCTGGCCTCTCAGACCTGCCCCATTGATTGAACGGTATTAGAGCTTTCCTTCAATGACAGTTCCCAACAATGTAATACTTACACAGTACCCTAGTGAAATACACTTTCTGTACGTGACTGGAATGGAGTAAACCTGTCTGGCCCCTCAGACCTGCCTCATTGATTGAGCAGTACTAGTGCTTTCCCTCAGTGACAGTTCCCAACAATGTAATACTTACACAGTACCCTAGTGAAATACACCCTCTGTACGTGACTGGAATGAAGTAAACCTGTCTGGACCCTCAGACCTGTCTCATTCATTGAACAGTACTAGTGCTTTCCCTCAGTGACAGTTCCCAACTATGTGATACTTACACAGTACCCTAGTGAAATACCCCCTCTGTACGTGACTGGAATGAAGTAAACCTGTCTGGACCCTCAGACCTGTCTCATTCATTGAACGGTACTAGTGCTTTCCCTCAGTGACAGTTCCCAACAATGTAATACTTACACAGAACCCTAGTGAAATACACCCTCTGTACGTGACTGGAATGGAGTAAACCTGTCTGGCCCCTCAGACCTGCCTCATTCATTGAACGGTACTAGTGCTTTCCCTCAATGACAGTTCCCAACAATGTAATACTTACACAGTACCCCAGTGAATGAAATACACCCTCTGTACGTGACACGAATGGAGTTAACCTGTCAGACCCGTTACACTTCCACATTGATTAAACCGTTCTGATTTATTCAGGAAATATACACAAAATTTTAATTTGTTTAGATATTCAGTATAGATCTAAAATAGAGAGTAACTTGTTTCTTATTCAACTAACCTCAATAATGATTACTTGTATTGTTTATATATAACACCAACATATTTTCGTTAAGACCTTGGGTGATTTTGACTACTTTAACAGCTAAAAGAATTACATATAAGACTGAAACGAAACCAATTTGGTTTTACAATTGGAGAAGTGATATTTTTATTAAGTACTGCTTTGTTGTGGCAAGTTCAAATTAATGTACTAAGATTGTTCTGGATATTTGTATCACATACATTGGTATTGACCCACCCGCCCACCCACACACATACATTGGTATCGACCCACCCGCCCACCCATACACATAAATTGGTATTGACCCACCCGCCCACCCATACACATAAATTGGTAATGACCCACCCACCCACCCATACACATAAATTGGTATTGACCCATCATCCATACACATACATAGGTATTGACCCACCCACCCACCCATACACATACATTGGTATTGACCCATCATCCATACACATACATAGGTATTGGCCCACCCACCCACCCATACACATAAATTGGTATTGACCTACCCGCCCACCCATACACATAAATTGGTATTGACCCACCCACCCACTTACACACATACATTGGTATTGACCCATCATCCATACACATACATAGGTATTGACCCACCCACCCACCCATACACATACATTGGTATTGACCCATCATCCATACACATACATAGGTATTGACCCACCCACCCACCCACCCATACACATACATAGGTATTGACCCACCCACCCACCCATACACATACATAGGTATTGACCCACCCACCCACCCATACACATACATTGGTATTGACCCATCATCCATACACATACATAGGTATTGACCCACCCACGCACCCATACACATACATTGGTATTGACCCATCATCCATACACATACATAGGTATTGACCCACCCACCTACCCATACACATACATTGGTATTGACCCATCATCCATACACATACATAGGTATTGACCCACCCACCCACCCATACACATACATTGGTATTGACCCATCATCCATACACATACATAGGTATTGACCCACCCACTCACCCATACACATAAATTGGTATTGAAAAAACTCAAATCCGTCCATAAAGGTGGAAATCTTTAATTAATTTTTTGTTTGTTTTTGGAATCGACTGGGCGTCGATCTTAGTTAAGAAGGAATGATAAACGTACAGTGGTACTGACCCACCCACCCACCCATACACGTACAGTGGTACTGACCCACCCAACCACCCATACACGTACAGTAGTACTGAAGAAATAAAAAGATGATAATGAAATACTTCCAAAGTTATTTTCAAAACTTACATTAAGACTGTGAATACTTGAATGTTATCGTGAATAATTGCATGGCTAATCTGAATATAGCACTGTATTGTGAACATTGAGATCGCTAAACACGTCTTCACAAACAAGGAATGTTATGACGTATTAACTGATTTTCACTAAATCATCTAAATTAACGAGTACTTTTAGTTTATTTAAAAATATTGTTGAGAACAATAAACATATTAATTATTTGATATTGAAATTATGTCGCTTTAAAAACAAATGAACTGAGTTATAATTTGTAAATTTACATTATTTCGCTGTATTTTAATTTATATATTTCAACTACTAATCGAATCACGCAGACATATTATCATTGCAAACGAAAAATATCAATTATCATAGTTTTAACTTGTTTGGTGCTATAAAATTTGCATTTTTTAATATTCGATATGTGTAATTTAGTTTAAAAAACAGGATTTTTTTTTGTCTAAGCATGGTGATGCAACAAACTGAGTAAATTCTGGGACTACTATTTCGATTAAACCCACAATTAAATTTAACTCGTTAAGAAACGTGTTTTTAACACTTTTCATATGAAGTAAAAACATAATTACCCTGTATATTAGTATACAAAATAAATATAAATAGTTTAAAGTGGTTATTGTAATTGTATTACCATCCCATACCTTTTATGGTATTATGAACTGTCTACTTTGAGTATGTTAATTTTGATTGTTGGATCGGCAGATAATCTGGTTAGAATGTAAACTGGTGAGAATGCACCCTAATAAATGTAAGTATAAAATACTCTTTAAATTAGCAGCTTAGCTACAATATTCCTGATATAGCCTTAATAACACTTCAGACACAATGTTTTTCAAATACACTTTCTTTCGCTTTTAAAAACAAATCATTTTTTATTCTTATTTTATATTATAAACACACCTTCGTTTTATGTGCAACTTAAATACTGAATAACCAAATTATTATTTAAGAAGGATAAACTATTTTAATCACTTAATACGGATTAAAGTTGAGTTTTTCAGATTTGTTTATATTATAAAATCAAATATGTTCATAACACAATTTACCATTTTGACATGTATGTTAAAACATAAATGTTAACCTCTTTTTTCTTTTTAGATACATAATAAGGGTTTATAGTATTTATGATTACTCAAAATACTTTTAATGAAACTTTCCTTTTTTAATTTATAATTCAAACCATTTAATATCCTTAATGTGACGATATATCAGAATTAAGATGGTAGTAGTAGACTGCTGTAAGGAACAGACTTCCCCCACTAGAAGGGTGCCAAGGGCTAATTCGGTTTTTGGCAAAGAACACCATTCTTAATGTATTTTAAGAACTTAGTCTCTGGAGTGTGATTAAGACTCTGGCCAAGATACAATTATTATAGTTTAAACTGCTCAATTACTGTATATATTTTGAACTTATACTTCTGTAAGGTGCCTTCTACGAAATTTACTTTATGAACATACGATCCAGCTCTCCCAAATTCAAAATTAATCTGTCTTAAAGAGTAGAAGTTTCTTTTAGATAATCCTTTTTAGTAAGATCATACTCGTATGTAATTTACTCACATTCTATGTGTCTAGTACTGGAATTGCTGATATTCATCATATACATAACTATACCATGTTATATTACAGTCCAAACTACTTCCTAGATTTAACAAAAGTACTGTCCAGGAGTAAACTTGTATTCTAAACTTACGTTGATTTATTGCCCTTTGCAGAAGACGAAGACCTCACGTGCGAGAATGGTTGTGAAAAGTACATTCTGTTACCAATGTATTGTTACATTAGTACGAGGTAACCAGTCCGAGGTTTACCTCATTCGGAAGGGCACACGAGTTTTGGTTATAATTTGATTTTAGATTATTCTTTGAGCACATCCGAAATTGTAATGATAAACAATATATTATAGTAAAATGAAAAATACTGTAAGGCACTTACACACTAAGTGACTGGCTCATTGTGTGAAAATCTTTTTCAACAAAACTAGATATTTAGAGTGGTAGAACGTTCACAAATAAAAAGTGTTTATGTCTTTTAATCTAGAGGCTGTGGGATTTTCAGTTTGTTTTTTCTTTCAAAATACGTTAAATTATTTCAGAAAACATATTTTTTTTTTCAATTAAATATCACTGAAACCAATATTCTATATTATTTTATATTTAAATGGAAATTTTTTTTATGCTATTTGACATGTTTAAAGGCTACAACCTGCACAATAATGTTGAAAAAATCTAAATTTTTTGTGGCAAAACCATTTGTCAGTTATTACCTTCATTAAAAGGTTCCACGAACTAATTTTAAGAAAAGAACTTATTTATTTAATAAGTTCTAAGAAAATAACATGGATCATTGGTTTCAATAACATTTAATTGAAGAAAAAACATTTATCCTAAAATAAGTCACCATATTTTGAAAAAAATTGGAAACCCTACATATCCTAGAAAAGTCATGAAAACTTTTCATTTGTGACATTCTAATACTATAAGTATCTAGTTTTGTTTAGAAGAAATGTTCACGGCAGGTTCCAATCACATTGTATTATAATGGCTGTAAATGTTTTGAACCGGGTCTTTTGACCGATAGGCCTACATTTTTGTTTCTCTTCTCTTTCGTTTACGAGGCTGCCTGAGACCACTCTTGCGCTGTTGATTTGTTACTTTCGTGGCCGTTGGCTCAGGCCTTGGTCTGTTCCGTGGTTCCGGCTTTCGGTTCACCGGTTTGCCTAGGTTTTGTGGTTAGTTTCGTCTCCTTGCTGTTAACATCATGAGCGGATATAAAGGTAATTAACTCCAGGTTCCTCGAGTTGGGACATTTGATCCTCAGCCTGCTTCCGGCCGATCTTCTGCCATTTTGGACTGTGCTGGACGTGTGTAGCTTTCGCAAATTTTGTTTATAGTTTGTAGTTCATTGTTTATTTTGTGTTTAATAATGTATTTATCTATTTTGAATATAATTTTTTGATAGTGTTGCTTTCTGCCAATATTATTGAATCCTTAAAAAATAATTGGTTTTTTCGCTCAGCTTCCAAGTTGTGATTTAACCCTCCGACTGCCACCCGTGATCCCAGGGCTTGTCTGGTACGGCACGACTTCCAGTTTGGAGGGGGGGATGGGTCTCAGTTTATGTGTAGTAAAAAATATGGCTGATATCACTTGTCTGGTTTCTTATCACGTTAGTATATTGTCTGACCAGTATATTATGGAGATAAATTATTCATTGGACTGAAAAGTTTGGGTACATAAGTTTAACAAGTATAAGTATTTACTTTAATAATTAATTAATTTAACAGTATACTATTAAATGTTTTATGCAGATAATAAGATGAATTTATTAATTTACATCTCTGGTATTTCCTAACTAAATTACCTATTATTCATTGGGATAATTTTATGTCGTAAAGATGAAATGACGTCATTCAACCATTTCCAACATTATTAAAATAAAATCCAACTTGTTTTGTATTTTCAATAACAATACTTTTTGTGCAATACAAAACAACACCACGAGTCACGTTCGGAAAACAGAAACGAAAGGTATACCATCATCAGCACTAACAAACAGTATCCTGATGCAGCGTGACTTGACTGTGCTGACGCGGACCACGTGATCCGCATCTCACCCGTCAATACTGAACAAACCTCTCAGCGAGGAAAATGTAATTTATTCCATCGCCTTCCGACATACAGGATACATTATCAAATATACAGGGAGTTCTTTGAGGATGTGTGACAGTGATAGTTGAAAAAGAGTTGTGTTATTGGAGATTAATACAAGTTGCCACTTTTGTCGTTGATGAGTTGTTGTACATACATTAAGATGGTACTCACTGTTGGTTAGAACGAATATTATATATTTGATTATACGTTTACAAACAAAAAGCAAACGGTTATTTATATGTAATGTGACTGGTGAAATGTATTACTTAGTGAAAAGGGGTTTTTTTTACATACATATTTATATTAATAACTGACTAACAAAGAGGTTATGTTACAAGTAGGTACTTAAAAAATTACTGTTTTGCCATTGAAATATTTCCTATGGTAATTAAATGCCACTTATTCAAACTATGAACATTAGAGCTAAGTTGAAGGTACTGTAAAAAATACGAGTATTTCTTTCCACCACAATTGCAGCTTACTTAACATTCTTATAAGAAATAGTTGTGATGCCAGTGAGCATGTTAGCTTGATGATAAGCTTGATATATACATTTGTATATAAATACACATTAGTAGAGTTTTAGAAACAGAAACAAATGTTTTGGGAATATATCATGTAAATTGCAGAAATTCGTATTTTTAATTAGTATGTAGCTAATATTTTAGAGGTTTATTACAGTTATACCCTTGGATCGAAAATATTCAAATGCTTATGCAATTAACACATTGTAAATAACTTTTTTTAGTAAGAAAATAAGTAATTTAACAAAAATATAAACGAATTAATTTTCTGTTTTTGAACTATAAATACTTTTTGTGGGATTCAAAACGTTTATTTATTCAAGATAATTATTGTAATGGTAGCGTGCAGTTTATATATTAAAAAATCAGAGATAGGATCTAAGTAATTATAAAGAAAAAAAATCGAGTTGATCGGTCTAATTAAAATAAAAGCGTTAAAAGAAGCAACGTTTATTTTTATAAAACTATTTATTTGGTGGAAAACGGCCGAAAAATAAAATTTCTGATAGTAGTCTCCATTCGTCAAAATTTCTCTAATCGACTATTCCTGTCACTGATCCTGCACATGGTTGTGGACTAGCTCTTTCACCCATTGTAATATTTTGGACATATCAAGAAATATTACAATTGTTATCAAAATGCTAACCTATCTCAGTGTTTTGGCTTGAATGGATTTAGATTATATGTTAAACTGGTTGAACACGTACGGTATTGTATCTAATGGCCTTCAATGAAAAGTCTAAACATTTCAACAGTTTTTGTACAGATTGCAATTACAATTCAATTAAGATCTCAATTGTACAGGTGATTTTTAACAGACGTTCTCGCACCTAATAACTCCATTACAACAAAAACTCGTGCAAACCCTAAGGATGCAATAACTGCTTTTCTTCAGGAAATAGAAGAACATATTAGAAAAAATTTTTACTAATTACCTAGTGACACCTTTGATTGTTAGTATTTTTACAGCAGATAGTTTTGTTTAGTAATCATTGCACTGAATGTCAACAAATATTAGTAAATTGGATATTAAAGGATTATTTCAAGTTGTGTAAAGTGATTACTTTTATTCTTAGTTTGACAATTACATAAGCATGCAAGGAGTTTTTTTTAGTTCACAAGTAAAGAGCCCTTGGAGGCCTTTTGAACATGATAGAGCACGTGCCAGCATGAAAGAACACGTCCTTTTGCACATGTCTTTGTCTTACCACCCTCCAGTCTCACTCAAGGACACTTCTCAGCCCATGTAAACTGCTTCTTCACTTGTTCCCTTTCACTTAGTAAAGTCCGATATCTTGAACTACAGGACATAGAAGAATCTAGATTACAAGAAGTATATTTTCTAAAACAAATTACTTATTTTGAGTTTATGAAGTAGCTCTTAAAATATAGATAATAGATAGGAATCTACGTATATCTTAATGTAATGTATTTTTTATTTTGTTCTGGAGAGATTCATTTAAATGTCATGCCAATTATATTAGTTCTTCAATTCTTGATAGGTGAAGTTTATTCTATTAGTAATACTTTATGGGAAGAAAACATATGATTACCACGCAAATGGATACAAGAATCATAGATTTTTTACACTTGTCGAGTAAATTACTTTTGTGGGAATAAAACAGTTCGGAATGTTAAAATTTTAAAAGTTCTATCACTTTACTAATTTAGCAGTAGCATTGTTTCATTGCTTTAATTCAACCTTGCCTCATTTTTTAGATAGATACTGGAATTTGAAACTCAAAAATCTTAGACTATTTCAAAATGAGATAATCTAAATTTCAACTTCTACGAATAATTATTTGATCCAGGACATTCTGTACGAATGTTACTTTTATGTTATTTACTTCTTGTACATACGCAATAAAAATGGATGTAATTTTTTGTATATCTATTATTCCACTTCATTAATAGTATTCGGGAGTTTGTTGATTTTTATGTTAAGAATTAAAGCTCTTTCTATCTGTATAGAGAATTTTATTGTATGATTTATTACTTATTGGAAAACTTATAAGTGTATGTTTGATTACGGTACTCAACATGACGCTATTTCACAGCACAGTTATGTAATTTATTAACTTTAATTGATTTATTTTATAGCTTCCCCAAATCTATGTTATGCTCTGGCTAAAATTACAAGCTGGGTACATAAATGTAAACATGTGACGATTCTAAACTGTATAAAGGAGAAGAGAAGTTTGTATTAACACGTTATGTATATAATATTTGGAGATTTTCAATGCTTGAGTGTTTAAGAAACAAACACAACGTTTCGACAGGTATAACAAACTCCTGCCGTCTTCAGGTGTACTTACTAACTTAGCCTACATCTAAAACAATTTTTTTTCTTAACCCATACTAAATCAGATGGCTAAGTTATAAGTTAGTAAGTACACCTGAAGATGGCAGGAGTTTGTTATACCTCCTGCCATAACACTGACAGGACATAATTATGGCAGAAAACTGACGTTAACAATTATTTTCTCTTCAGAATCTAGTTATCTAATATTAGTCTTTATTGACATGTTTAGTTGATTAAAAGCAAAAGATTACAGTAATTTTGTTTTAAGAATATGAATATACTCACACAGATGATTTCATACAAAATTATTTTCTTTAACACTAAATTAATGAAGACTGACTTACAGAACAAAAGAGGAACGAAGATAAAAGATTAAAAAAATATCATGAATGATCCAATGCTAATAAATAACTTTCAAACAACAGTGTATTAACACGTTGTGTTAGGTAAAGTTCACGTATATCATAATTTTGTACCCTAATAAAGATAAAATAGCAACGTACAACGATTTAAAATAATGACGATGATCCAAAATACTTTCACATTTCAAGTATGAAATCACACTGTTCCAGCTCGTTGAAATTTAAGTCATGGTAGAGAGTAAATGACATTGAAGGTATATAGTAATTTATTTGGTAACTTGATAATATAACCTATAAATTAGAATGTTGTACCTATTTTGATAGATATTATGTTTGAATAATATCGATGAAGATTAGTTTATAAAACATTTTACTTTGAATCAATCGACAGTTTACTAACAGAGTCGGTAACAAATTGATATTCGATGTACTGACGTTCTTCCTCATCAGTAAAAATATCATTTTACTTTAAATCAATATTCATCAAAATTGCCTTTGGGACGAGTCATTCTAGTTATTTTTAATCGTTTGAAAATTAACTATACAAGTAAAATATACGACGAAATTTGTTTTCTGTTTTAGTTATTAAAAAGAAAAAATGTTATTTTTGTGACTGACCATAATTAATATATAAATAAACAAAATGGAAGAATTGCTATTAATTATTGTATGAAGCATACAGACATAATTAAGCCCTCAAGACCCAACCAGATCCACTCTAAACCAACTCATGCAAATGCACACGCAATGAAATGTAAATAAACAAGAATTAATAGGTAAACAGTAAAAAAATTCAGTAATTAATTATAAAATTTCAACTATGTAAATATGTCCAACAAATAAAATATTCTATTGTGTAACATTATTTGTTATATTATCTGTTGAACAAATTTATGTCCTCAATACATAAAAATGAAAAATCTAAGAATTTGTTACGATGGGAATACAACATATAAGCAATAAAACATTTTCAAAGCTTTTTAAAAGATATTCATACAGTGGTATGTGCATGTTATTTTAACTACTACAGTTATCTACCGTATATTTTTTGTAAATGATTTCGTTTCTTAATTATTTATAAAATATATTGTGTACATTTTTGTATGTTCAAGATTGAGATTTATGTACTATACGACATTTCATTTCCGTTGAAAGAAGTAGCAGAGTGCCTTTAGGGAAATTGTGAAGAAAACCACGTTCAGACAGTTTGACCTGTGCTACAATATTGCTTCGGTATATCACTGTTAACTTTGCTCTCAGATATTGTGTTTCTCGTCTTTTTCTTGGTAACGTATGTAAAACTGGACAATCGTCCAGCCTGTGTAATCATGATTCTGGATAGCGAAATAGGTCTTGCAGATAACTGACGTTAACAATTATTTTCTCTTCAGAATCTAGTCATGTAATATTGACATAGTAATTATTGACATATTTATTTGATTGAAAGCAAAATATTACAGTAATTTTCTTTTAAGAATATGAATTTATTCACACAGATTATTTCATACACTATAAATTATTTTCTTTAACACTATAAACTAATGAAGACTGATATACAAAACAAAGGAAGAACAAAGATAAAAGTGTTGCGAGCTTCAACAGAAAATGAAAAACAGTCATATGTTATAAAGGATCAGCTGATAACCACCGGCTGTTTATTTGCCAATGGGCTTGTTATTTATTTATTCATAAGACACCGATCGTCAAGATATGGGCAAATATGGATTTCAAATGAGTGTTAGACTCTTTCTCAGGAATTGTCGGCCTTAGTTTGTACCAATGACTACATTCGCTCATGTACACTCAGCACACAACTTGTTTAACAGTATTATAATAGATGATCGATTGTTTAGATTGAGGAAAGAAAACACTAAGCATTGCAGTCTAGACAGGTTTCATTTTTCTCAAAAAATGTGCAATATATAGTTGACTTAGTACAAAGCAAATATGGTCATAATTTAAGGTAATTGTATTAGCCAATCACATTTATTTTTTTAACGATAAAAATTTCTATTCACTCACCAAAATCGGTATTCAATATTATATCCTTTACTTAATGGAGCAGTCTTAATTTTGGAACATAGTTACTACAGCTAACTATAGACAAGCAAAGGTCACAAGCATAGTTATACGCCTCCATATATTTTAGTCATTAACTTAATCAAAATAATTCTTATTATTTTTCTACATGAAAGAACGGTAATAAAAATTCCCCCTGGTTGATATTTTAAGCCATTTACCACTATCTGTTTATTGTGTTCATAAATGATTAAAACATACTTCTATTAAGGTTGGTTTATATTGGGTTTATATCAGACCACATATATAGCAGTACATGAAGCTATTCAATGAATATCAATAGGATATTGTGTGATCAAATTGTTTTAATTCTATTACAGTAATCTTTTTTAATTAACTCTGTAATAAAAGCCGTACTACGACTATCAGTCCATGTGTAACAGGGGATGAGGCGAGACATCGGTTAACAATGGGGAGAACAAGAAGAACAGGGCCGTGTAGTTTAGTCACGCGCCAGACTGTCTTTTCCCGACGTCTGCGTTGCGGCAATCTTAATTTACTCTCGAGGTAAGTGGTAGACAGTAGTAAATTTAGTGATGAGGAGTCTTTTACTTGCTAAAAAGGGTTGTCTGAACTGAATGAGTAAGACAAGTTTAACCAAGAAAATGTAGAGTACGAGTTACGGTGTATGATTGTTAAGCTAGTCTACTACTTTAAATTAAATCAGTCTACTTACGTTTTTTTAATTTATTATACCACAGAAAACAGCACTCATTAGAACTAGCAGTGTGAAGCATGTCGGACCTTCATGATCAGCCAGCTCACAAGGCATGTATGTTTGTCAACTAAGTTGAAAAATATGGATCACTAGTAGTTCCATCATTGCAACCATAGCTTTCATTACTTACCTAATAGCTTCTTCTCAATGCACAGCCGCATTACTTATATATTTTAAAAAATCCTATCTACTTTGGATTTTGCAGGATATCCCTCAATGTGCTGGGTGATTTGAATCTATAATACCACCTTTTCTACAAGCTTCCCAGTTTATTTCAAACACATTATCACTAAATACTACCTGGCCATCAACGGGGGACATTTTTTACTAATAAAAAAGAATTTATTGTATCAGACCCGGTATATGTTATAAGTAAAATGACCTTTCTCGTAAGGAATTATATATGTCGAGTCACCTTTTACACAGGTATGGAAACATGCCACTACTGGATGTATGTTGGAAATTGCATGGGTAGGTGTGATTGCGAAGCCGTGCCTTAAACGGTGGCTCTCATAGTTTATCGATTATTTGATTATATTTGCAGCTATTTTTATTAATAATCCTATCAATAAATAATAGTCTTCATTTTATTATCTGTTGATTGTCATATTGCTCTTTTCAGTGTGGGTTGGCTGATCTTCATTTCTTTTGTGAAGGAGCTGTAGAATGGTTGCTAAACTTGGACTTGGCTCTTTGACATAAATATTTTTTACAAGATTTTCTTTGTATATTATTAAATTTTTTCCTACATTTTTGTAATTCCGTTTCCCACTGTCCTCTTTTTGTAGCTTGTAACAATGAAAGCCATCGATATACTGTATATTTTTATATATCTATATTTATTTATTTATTCTTAAGACGCCAATTGTCAAGATATGAGCGAATATGGATTTCGAATGAGTGTAGATGAACAAGTGTAGTCATTGTTAAGAACTAAAGCCACCTATTCCTTATATATATATAATTTGTATGTTTAGAGATTCATATTAAAAATAAGATGTTCACAGTTATAGAGAGTCAATAATGAAAGCTCTGTGATATCTTTATACCTTCTTATTAAAAAAATTACCAAACACCAAGATACCAAGATTTACATTAGGACAGAAAAATACTAACAAAATATGTAAAATTATTAATGTGTTATCGTTTTCAATGTTTGTTAAATGAAGAACAAAAATGAATATAACCCTATTTGCGAGAACGGATTCACTTTCTGATTTGCAAACACCAAAGTATGTTGTACCTATTTACCTCCCGTAAAAAAATTAACAAGACCATATGCATTGTTGATATAATAATACTAAACCTAGACTATTAATAAATCCATAAGTAATTTTTAAAAGTGTGTTTCATATATATTCAAAAAACGAACGAACTAACATTTTACTATCCATAATGTTAAATAAGTTTACATAACACTTCAAAAATATACCTCAGTTTGAGTATAAAGTGTAAGAAATAATAAACTGACTAAGAAAGCATGCGTAGATTTATATATTTTAAATAAATAATGCAAGGATCATAACAAACTTACTAATGAACAGGAGAATTTATATTCTGTGATAATTTTGTCACAATTATTTTTGGAAAATTAGGAATGTTAAAAACAAGAACCAATAGTTAATGACAAACTATATTCAACAGTTGCCAGTTTCACGATGCCAGCGAAATGTCACGAGAGTCTCAACCGTTACCAGTATTAGTATATTTGAATATCGATTTCATTCCTCTTGTAGAGGAAAGCAAAGATTATTCACTTAAATTGGTCACCATATTATTTAGTATTTTTTTTTTAAGTATAAAATTTGTTTTGTGAGACGTTAGATATATATAATTGTCTATATTTGTAAACAGGTGCCTCGTGGCCCTTTCTTACACTTAACCTTAACATTTCCTTCTTTCAAACTTCTACCAGAACATTATATGCTAATCAAGAAACTGTTTATTCACAAATATGGCTAATTGTTAGCTATGGTTTTTAAATAATTAGGAAGTTAGAAATGTACGAGTATTTATTATTTTTACTCTTATAAGGATGATTACTTTTAATATGTGATTAAATATTACGAAGCTTTGAGTGATAACTACTTTCGGTAATTGACGATTTGTGTTACGATGAGTAACTCACATATAAACCCTAATTAGCAAGTAGCTCAGCGAGAGGACGTGTTTGTTATTGGTGTCGCATTTCCGGTAGGGGCGTCAGCTGTGAACGAGATAAGCTTTGTCTTGTCGCCTGTTTATCATCCAATTTACACCTCACAGGCAGATTTTGGGTTTCGTACTAGGTAAACTGAACAAAACCTAGTGTGATTGTGGTAGTGGTAGTGATTATGTAAATCAGTGTTAAAGTTTTATAACTATATGATATTAAACATGGTATATCGTACAAAACGTAGTTGTTGACACAAACATGAATAGTTAGTGCCCCAATCTAATTTTAGATTAAAATTATTAACCTATGAAATCATACGTATAACCAAAAATTAAAATTTACCCAGAACTGATAATTTTCAAAAATCTCATCTTATTGGAAAACTATATAATACACTTAAAACTTACTTGAATATATAAAATTCTTTTAAGGATATAAAAATAAAATAGGAAGTATACTACGAACAGTTTTATAAAGCTTACAATAAAAATATTTAATACGTTTTTACCAACATTTTCATGGAATGTTAATAATATTATCTTCAATTCAGAATAAAACTCTGTCTTAGTTTTAGAACAAAAAACTCTATTAAGTTGGCTGAAAGTTTCATACAGCTATGGCTATATAAAAATAACCAATTATTTACTGTATGGTTTAAGGATAGATTCAAATTTATTTTGCAGAGATGGATTTGAAGTTAATATTTCATTCCAAGAGACGACAAAGATACCAGGCTCCAGAAAGCAGTTTGTAATCAAAGTGTAAGTAAAAGTTTATGTGACACAAATCCATTCCCTGCCACCCCCTCGACTCTACCAACTGTCAAACCGACACCTTTGTTTACTTTAATTAGACAGCTCTTTGAGTAGTCTTTTTATAGTTACAGAATAAAAGTTGTCCCGTTAATTTTCAAAATATGATTTTTATATGTTTAATCAGTTGATATTTAAAAGAATAATATTTTGTTATGAAACTATAAAATAGTTATTCACTATATTGTATAAATCAAATCAATTTATTAATTTCAGTATACAAATACATTGCATTGCAAGCATCATCATTTTAAGTATATTTAAAAATTATCTCAATTGAAAAAATAAGAGGTTGCCCATTGAGAAATGCTATCAGCATATTTTAAGCCCATTAACGATTATAGCAAACCTTTTTTAGATGGACCTTTTCCAAATGGCAGCAAAAGTAACGCTATTAATTTTAAAAAAAGAAGACCTGCCTATAGTTGAAAATTTTAGGTCATTTCCGTTGTACCTGTATTCAGTAAAGTTTTAGAGTATAATTTTTGTCATGGATGACGATTTTTTCTAAAACTCAATGTGCCTTCACTAAATTACATTTCAGTAAATCAGTTTGGATTTAGTAAAGGTAAATTAACCACAGAAGCAATTTTGAGTATGGACGAAAAAGCTTTGGAGGTCTTGAAGTTTATAAACACGCCCTATGTGTATTTCTGGATCTTTTGAAAAAATGTTGACTGCAACGACCCGACCATACTCCTTCACAAACCCAACTGACGTTAAGATAATTCTTAAACCATCAAACTTAGTCCCTGGAATATAAGTGATATCCTCGTAATGCTTCCTAATACCTAACTACTGGTATTATATGACGAATATCCGGAAAACCAATAATACACTTTATCGTATTATTATTTCAGGGTAAATCAATTCTTCTACGAAATATTTATGATCAGGCATTTATTTTATTGAGCAATAAAGTGGTCCATTAATATTTTTCGGAGAGGGATAGACAGGTGCTAAGATGACTGTAATACCATTCGGCGAGGACTGTCTCATAACAGTCTAAATGACATTCTAGACCAGCCCTTCCTCCAAGACAGATCTTGGCTGTAACACTATAAGCAAAGAGGGATAAATGTGCATTGCAATCGTTGGTGGGGATTATTACAATAATTGCAATATTCCTTAGACGGACGGGAAGGATTATTTATATCTTAATTAATTCAACAAGGAAATGGACAGAGTTGACAAAAGTAATTTTTTTCATGCTTTGTAGCTGATTAACAGATGAATTATTTAGAATAAAAAATAACATAAAATGTTTTAATAGTATCCAAACATTTATTGAAAATATTGAAGCCTGAGGTAAAAGAATGTTTTGGTTTAATTTAAACTAAAGTAAAATAATAAAATAGAGTATCTTATGCTATGAAATTAAAAAACACCTGAAGTAGTATAAAATAGATACTCGTACAGTGAATGATAAATTAAATATATTTCATTTAATGATTATAATTGAACTATAAATCAATATATATAACTTTACTTTACTATATTAAGTAAAGGGTTTTAATGGCAAGAACTTCATTTAATTTAACATGTAATATTTAAATACATTTAGAAATTCTGTACCAAAGCTATGGCACTAACAGATAGATGGACATAATACATTACATAAATGTAACAAGGTGTTAAAATATAATCTTTTATACCATTTCTATAAGACCCGGTGGCCTTGCCGAGATAGTTCTGACCAATCTCAAGATAACGTCGTAAAGCAAAATGGACCTTTTGTTGTGTAACGATTAAATGAATAATTTTAAAATGAAATATAGGATATACAATATTTAACAATCTTTCATACAACTTATAGTTAGTGAGAGGAATTTATTATGTGTAATATTTACGTTGTTATGAATTATACATATTGAATAAATATTATAATATAAAATTCAAAACAGAATGAGCTGAAAAAACACATTCAGTCACAAGTTTATAAAGATTTTACTGTGTATGAATTGTAATATATTATGATGGTGAATGTTGTTTTCTAAATTTCCGTAACGAGAATATATAATAGTGCACAGATGATTTGGGCATTTTCCATTAATTCGCCGCTACTGCTTCCTTTTCCGTTACTTAAATGCCACTACTTTTATGGCAATTACGGTTAGGTTAAGTTAGGTTAGGTGGCTACTAAAGTAGATTTCAAAATGAATCCAATGAATGACTTATCGCCAAATTTGCTCTCCGTGTGTAAGTTCTTGTAAAGTGATAACATAACGCTAGCGATATCGGATTCCTAACGGATAAGGAATATCACAGTGGCCGGAGAAATGTTTGGGGAACAGTTCTTAGAGCAATAGAATATTTATCAAGTGGTAGTAAATTAACGGAAAGAAAAAAAGTAGTCGTAGTGAATTTACGGAAAAGAACCGATGTTTATAATGGATATTTTTAGCCATAATATATCAATTTTAGATTACAAGCACAATCTATTAATTAAGTAATTTATTGAGCATCATATTGTTTGGATTACTATTACAATTTATTCTTTTGAGGAATAAGTAGTTGTTTCAATTTTTTTTATTTTATTTAAACGTATAAACTTAAAGTTATTTTAAATTGATTTAAATCGATTTAAAACCATCTCATTTACTTACAGATAGAAAAGTAATGTATCGTAACTATACATGTCATAAGGATTACAACAAGATGAAGTAGTTAATTTTAGAAATAACGAGGGGCAATTGTTTTTTCGTTTTTCGAATATTGAATTTATCGAATACACGTGCAGTAGAATTTGAAATACAAGTACAGTAGTTTTGACTCACTTAACTAACCATACAAGTACAGTGGTATGTTCCCATCCACCCACCAATATACGTACAGTAGTATTGACCCACTTATCCACCCATGCATCTACAGTGGTAATGACCTTCCCACCCATATACGTACAGTGATATTGACCCACCCACCCATAAACATACAGAGGTATTGACCTCTAAAAGCCAAGAAAATTATGTTTCAGAGAATTGATGATACATTTTTCTCAAAAGTTTATAAAACTTATATAATATATTCCTATCAACCAGGTATTTCAATACAAATGTGATACATTAACGTGTTTTTGAGAAATAACTGTTTCCATTTTATGTACAATGAAAACTAGTTAACATTATTTCTGTACTTTTTGTTTTCAGATTAAATAAAAATAATTAAAACTTGTAATAAAATGTTTAAATTCATATTTCCTAACAATCAAACGTGTAAAACTATAGTGAGATTAGATTTTTCTTATGCCTCTTGTTCCTTAGGAAACAACCTTCAAACTCGGATGCACATAATTTCCGCACCGAAAGTAAAGTAACGTCAAGTTTGTGGCAATGTACTTGAAGGCTCACGAGATCTATTACTAGTACAGTATAAAACACTGTCGCCTATTTTCTGTTTACATAAAACACTGTTCTTATTTAATGCCCAGTTTGTTTCTACAGAAAATACTTAGTTGTACATAGTTCGAAATAGTTTAATTGGTTAAAAGATGTGTTTAATATCGATTTAAACATGAAACGACCATATGTACACTGTTAAACTCTACCGAATTTCACACTAAATTTTTAATATTACGAAAGACAAATTTACGGGGTGATAGCCCCTTCAATTTTTTTTTTTTTGCATTTTTACTATTATCTACGAGGAAAATAAGTAATTTTTTTATCAGTGGATGAAATAATTCTTACACTGTCATACTGTAGTCTGGCAGATGACTGCAACGGTTAGATGTCTAATAATGCAGCCCTCAAAGAACCCCCTCAAGTTACATCACTTCCGAAAGCAATTTCTCCTATTACGTCCGGACAGAGAAGTGAGGGAGGTCCCCAGCCCGCGAGGCAGTTACCCGGTTCTTAGTCACCCCTCTCGCCCCAGAAGGAACTGTTTTACCGCGTGTTGCATCACAGCTGATATAGATGTATGAATACATCAATGTAAGTGCTCGTTCTTATTTTTCTCTTTTTCACGTTTGTTATTTAGAATTCAAATATACTAACAAAACTTCACCTTTTACCAGCGGAAACCCTAACAGGCTTGTAGCTCCTTCCTCACTAGTTCAATAGTTATTTATAAAATCATACTCAGATTATTCATTATTCATTTCTAAGATGCAATTAAGATGAATAACTTAATCCACGGAAAACCTATAGATATTTTTAGATAAGATTTTAGTATATACACTACACAATATTTTTCAGCAATTACAGTCCCACTTACCCACCCAACGTAATGTGCACTACGGTTACAGATTTCCTATCTGCATTCTGAACTAAGGGTGTGTTTTACTGTTATCTTTATTGAGAAAGGTGATGTATTAGTTAAACTTATAAGTTAAAAATATATATCTAGTGATTTTCTATCTCAATAAAGTTACTTAAGCATTTCATTTAAATTTCAATATAGTAAAACACTTTTTATTTTAAGTTTTCAGCTTCAACATAACAAAATAACACCTGATTAAAATATATTAGCACTAATTCATATTAATTAACTTAAAATAATTATGGAAACGTAAAAACTCGAGTTTATGGCAATGTGAGTATAAAAGTTTACTATCATTATTCCACAGGAATTGACAAAGGAATGAGAAAAAACTGCTTATTCAGTAAAAATTGTCAGTTTAGTTCCGTAAGAAGAACTTTAACTCCTTGTACTATGGGAACTAATTAAAAATGTTTAACTCACAATAATTAGACGTGTGATCTAGCATGGCAATATAAAGGCTTCTCCTCAAACATTCCCTCAACAGCATCAGTATTTATGGTTTTTACTCAAGGTAATGTACTCGGAAGATGTAGGGTTGATGTTTACCTTAGCGGAGGCTCGTGACATGTAGAATGTATAGTGGCTGCCGGTGGTTTGAGTACAAAGGCAATTAATTCCACATCCGTTTCTACATGAAAGACGAAAGTCTGGAAGCCCTAAGGAGGGGATTGAAAACGCTGAATAAAACCCCATGAAACCTCGCTTCGTGATTCTAACCACTTTTGGCAAAAAATATCAATTAGTTAAATGGGCATAAACATTGTCAAACTGACAGCTGAGTTAAACTAATGTTACACAGAGAAAATTTTCAATTATTTGCCCTGTATACCATTATACTTGAGTGAGAATTTTGTGTGTTTTCATTGAAAGGTATGTGGAGAATATGGTTTAGAGTATTCTGTAATATAATAATTGATGAATGTATTGAAAATAATTATAATTATCTTTGCAGCACTTTTACATTTAACAAACCCTAACTGTTAAAAAAAAAAATATTTTGTTCATTCACTGACTATGGAAAAAAGAAAACTCTCTGATCTTAGGGGTCCCATGAAGTCAAGTTGGTCTACCTTGTTCTGTGAAATTAGTTCTTGTTCTGTTTGCACATATAGTGCCAGCGGTCTTCCTCTCTTTATCTCTTTTCATTCTTCTCTCTGTTTCTCTCCAGCACATGCTGAAGTAACTAACATCTGAGCTAATAGCACGCGAAACAGTTGTCCGAAGGCTTATATGAAACTACTCTCTGTTAGATAACAGCACAGACGTGTGTATACATCAAGTGCATTGCCTCTTTCCGTCTGTTTTTATTTTTTTTTTATTTATTATTATTTTTTTTGTATTGTCAATCTACCACTGTATCTAGATTTAATTACGTTGGAGCATATTTACCAATTATTGCCAGAATAAATCTGAAAATTACCCTTTTCTCCCGATGAGTTTAGCTTAGTAAAATACGTTTTATAAATATTGGAGTACGGTGTGCAAATAATGTGTTGTTATTGAATGATTAAGATAGTTCAACTATTTTCTACCAGTATAAAACGTTTGCATGAATCACTACAGTAAAAATACTTAACACAAAAGACTATCGACCAACTTTATTGGTAAAGAAGAATTTAAATGGAATGTTCAGGAACAATATGCTTATAATTATTAAATATTTTAGGGTTATAAAAATCAAACCAGCACTGTTTAGTTATTTTATTTATTGAACTAAGATGTAGAAAGATGTTTTACCAAGCTTGGTTTGAGTTAATTTTAATATAGGAATAATGTTACATTTTAATATAATGCCACGATAATGTTGATGCCTATTTGACAAAACGCACTAGCTTGTTTAAAAATCAAAATAAATTAAGGTTTTCGACACCTGTATATAAGATTTATTATTAGCCTAGTTTTTAATAATAATAATAATAATAATTTTTTTATGATTAACAATTAAAGAAAGGCTATTTTTCATGTTCTAAACAATGTATTTATGATATAACCTAAATTGGGTATTGTACGGTTATGTTAGGTTTGGTTAGGAAAGGTTGCATTAGGTTAGGAAGAAACACGAATCTAAAACACCAGCCTACGCTCAAAACCTAACAAAACCTACCTAACCTTAAGGCTTTCTACAGCTGTATTTATGATTTATTATTAGCCTAGTTTTTAATAATAATATTTTTTATAATTAACAATTAAAGAAAGGCTATTTTTTCATATTTTAAACAATTTATTTAAGATATACCCTAGATTGGGTATTGTAAGGTTATGTTATGTTTGGTTAGATGTTAGGTTTTGGTTAACATATGTAAGGTTTTAGTTAGGTTAGGCTGTTTGTTTAGGTTATGTTAGGTAAGGTTGCATTAGGTTAGGTTAAGAAACACGAATCTAAAACACCAGCTTACGCTCAAAACCTAATAAAACCTACCTAACCTTACAAGTCCAAACCTAACCTACCTATCTACTCAAATCTAACATAACCTACCCGAGACCTAACATAACGTAATCAATCATAACGTAGCGTGACCAAACATAACATAACCTAGGCCTATCCTATCAAAAGAATACCTTACATACTGGACATTTTCGGAGCCAATGCGCTTAGTAATAGTCAGTTAATACGCCAAGTCCCTGCTCAGGACACAATTCCACTCGATTTGAGTACCCACAATATTTTATTTATGAACAAAATATTTTAAGTTCTTCTTCATTTTTGTAATTTTTCCGACTTTTCGGCTGAAAAAAGATTATATTCTTAATTATTAGTTATTTATCTAATATGAAAGAAAATTTAGCTAAAAAATCGACAAGGCCCCTGGTTGCATTGCAATATAGAATTAACTGTATAGGAAAGATAGTTAATTTACTAACCTAACTAGAAAATTTTAAACAATGATACATTATTTATAATTTTTGTCGTGTTTTACACCTCCCATAAAACAGTTTATATTATTTCCTTTATTATTAGCACTAATCAGTTATAATTGATACCAACAATTTAACTTAAGAATAATGAATAATCAAAAGCTAAAATCTATCCAATAAATAAGCAATTAAGTTCGATCGAGTCTAACATTTATAATCATGTCATAAGAATAACCCTCTTTCATCAGTCTGAAAATTATTGAAAAATTATTTCCAGCTTCGGGCTTAGAATTGTTAATTACTTCAGTTGAGTTCACTTATTTCGAAATTAAATTTTCCTCCAACTGAGCTTCAAGTGAATTACATCAATTAATATTCCCGAAAGTTTTGCAAACAATAAACGAATTCATTAGTGAATTAAACCGAAGGTTTTCACACCTTCCCTTTGAACATTACAACTGCAATGGAGTTAAAAATATTGATAATGTTTCTGAATTATAATATAATAAACAATAATTGTATACCTGTTATGAGTTTTATAATTAAAATGAACATGTTATTTGGAAGCTAAAATCTAAACAGCAATTTTGTATTAATAACGTATGTTTTAACTATGTTTACCTTTATTTTTCCTTATATATTTATTTAATTTTATTTAAAAGTATTAATAGTAGCTTTTATAGTACAATATAAATAAGCTAAGATACTTAATTATACTGCGTCAACTACTATCATAATTAAAATAACAATTTAACAAATAAAACATTAATTAAAATAATCAATTTTTCCATTAATAGTACTTGTAAATAATTTTTCAATCGCGTTTTAAAGAGCCAATGTTATTCTCACAAATATGCCTTATTCAGTTCTTACAATAAAAATAGTTTCATAGATGTTACTTTCCCGAAAAAACATTCTTTTTTGGGTAGAAAAAGAATTTTCTATAGTTTTCCTGAAAATAGAATGTTCATATAGTTCTATTTATTCATAATTTGACTACACAATTAATCTACTATATCGTAGATTTTAATATTTCTTTTGAATCAAATCAAGAGATCAATCAACTATTATTTGCTATCAATACAATCAACTGAGCCTAGTGTCTTAGGAAGGCTTTGATATTCTACGTCATAAGGAACATGTTAAACCTTTTTTATCGCCAAATATCTGTTTTGAAGTTTAAACAGCTTCGAGATTATAACGTACTTACTCTTTTTCATAACGTTTTTAATGACAGAACTTCAAGCTATCTGGCCGAGCATTTCAAGTTCATTTCTGAAATAAGAATTAGAAACTCTCGTCAGGGAGCCTTTTTACTATCAGTCCCAATTCATCGCACTGCCCTGTACAATAGATCTTTTACTGTATCCGGGTGTCGATTATGGAATATTCTTCCGGACAATTTCAAAATTATAGGCCAGGGCTCTTGCTTCGGGGCGGAACTAAACAATATATTTTTGCAGGACCTGTAAACGGAGCGGGCGGGTGCGTTTGGTGGTCATGGTTTGCGGGTGGTATGTATGAGTGATGGATGATTGTGTTTTTGAAGATTTGTGTAGATATTTATTTGTTAATTATGATTTTAAAGTTATTTTGTATGTTTGATAAGTTGAGTTTTTTATTTTTTTATTTTTATTTTTTTTTTATTGTTGATTACTGATATGTTGCAATTGGTTTATATTGTATTAATAGTAATGTTTTGTGTTATTTATATGATTAGTTTTGTTAATTTTGATAAGGTTAGGTGGTATAGCGGACTGTCTAGTCCTAAACTCACCTTAAAAATAAAGTCGTTTTTAATTTAATTTCATATAATCCAACGTTCCTCATCTCACTATAACACACTATGAAAAGGTTATGGGCACAGCTGTACTTCTCCATAAATTTGTTATAAGAGATAAAACACCAGAAATACGTGTTCATTTGCTACTAGTCAGAAAAAATTACACACCCATGGGAATTATTTATGAAAATAAAGTTTTACTTGATATTACTTTTAGATATCAATTATGTTATCATGTGTTTCCCCTTCATGGTGTTGAGGACCTGTGAACTGGGTCAGATAGTCTAGACTGGCAACAGATGCTTCAGTTACGGAATGGTGAGAAGTTTGGTTGGGTTATGGATAGCAGTTCAGGACTGAGTAACATACTGTAGATAAAAACATATGCTGATATCTAACAGGATGTAAAAGTTTAAAACGAAAAGTAATATACATAGATTTTGGTAACGAGAATACACAGTTACGTAATCACAATTAATTTTAAAATGTTAGAAGGCTTAGGGGGAAAATTATATTTTTATTGATAATTTATATTTTTTTTCAAGATTCTAATAATTACATTTCAATAAACATAGCTGGCTTTAATTTCTGAAGATAAAACAAAGCAAATTTAAATTTGACTCATATTTGAAACTGCAAATATAGATAAAGAAGTAAATTAGTTTTGCCATTTGTTCCTATAAACTAAACAAAACCTTGAAGCATTTTAAAAGTCTTATTGCTACTATATTAAAATAGTTTCTTACGTCTTAAATATATAAAAAGTTACGAGAAAAGGGAGTGATTAAGCTTCATTTTTATATTAGATTTATTCATTAATAAAGATTTATTTAATTTTTTTATTGAAATCTATTTTGATTAACCGAAAAAATAGCACAACTAAATTTCAATTGTCCTTTCTAATTATAATCCAAGATCATTTCTCAAAACTACTATGTTTCTATAAGCATTTAAATTCAAAATATTGATAGTTCAGGAACATTTTCAATGTTACTGTTATGAATTTAATTTCAGTTTAAGTTTATTTTCACTAAGTAAAGCTACAATATGTTATAACATAAATATTCCTGTATATTAGGAATACATTTTTTTATTAATTGAAACATTTTTACTTAAGCACTAATTTTTAACATGATTTATCAATTTAAATATAAAATTTTACACACAATATTTATTTTGTTACATTATTTTTAATTTTTAATCGGTTGTAATTTGATCTTATGCATATACACTAGATACTAACTTATACAATGTAACTATTTATATGTCGCTAAAAACAAAAGTAAATATGTTTATTTCAGTTGATGCTCGCTTTGCAATAGGACGTGATATTTAAATAAAATTAAATATTCAAACCAGTCTGGGTCACTAATGTGTTTCTCGTGAAATAAATAGTCTGAAATCGGGGTTAAGCAATTAAGTTGCCATTAGCCCGCTGGAATCCATTAGTTCGTTGTCAGAAAAGCTTATCTAGTGGAGCAGCTCAACACGGGACTGGTGGAATCACATCCCATTAACAAATAGAATTAGGGAAGGCTGGCATGATCCATTAATGGGGTGGAATAAAGTATATTCCTCTC
This sequence comes from Stictocephala bisonia, assembly GCA_035578905.1. Lineage (NCBI taxonomy): Eukaryota > Metazoa > Arthropoda > Insecta > Hemiptera > Membracidae > Stictocephala > Stictocephala bisonia. Next base: position 105,421 of record JAQJVL010001237.1, on the reverse strand, counting down.
ATATATAATATTATATTAAAATCTAATCAACTAGCATTAAAACTAATAGTATGAATATGTATTATTTTAAACAGCGAATATATTTAAATATTTTCAATATCTCATTAGGTCCAGCCCATTAGGTGTTCTTTTTCTATTTTTATGTCATCACAATAAAAAACCAACACCGCGCACCAATTAATTACTTTTAACGTCATCTTAAATACTAGTATATAATAAGAATAAAACTATTAAAAGTTGAACAAAAGAATATTAAAACGTAACAATAATAAATAAGAATGTGTGACAAGCCATGTTAAAGTTACTAAATACAATAAATATAAATCATAACAATAAATAAATTGTACCAAGCAACAATAATTAAAACAATCTTTAAAATCAATAATAAAAATAATATTAAAATGTTTCTTATATAAAATATTATTCTTTTACATAAATATGCAATAAATGAATGGATACTAGGGACTTAGCTCAATATTACATATTTACAATTCTAAACAAAACTAAAACAAACCAACTAAGCTAACAAACTAATATCATTAAAAAAGCACACCGTACAGTTTTTAAATGTTGTGTGGTTAAATTCTGAACAAAAACACAACATTTGTCAATTCCTTCTTCTTTTTACAAGATGAAAGGAAATAAGACAGGATTGCTCCAACCTATATTTTAACATAATCTTAATAGATAAATATGCTTGTTGCTGCTTCCGTATTTCATCTAATAGTTAAACAATATTAAAACAAATAATTTCCTAATTTCATATTATTATTCATTTTTATTATTCATTATTCATCTCCAAGACACCGATCGTAAAGATATGGGCGAATATGAGGGGTGAATGAGTGTGATGAGTGTAGATGACCGAGTGTAGTCATTGTTACTATCTGAGTTCAAATTAGTTCAGAAAGGACTATTTATTAATAGCCCAGGGTAACTATGGGCCCTACAGCTTTACGTGAAATACGAACCACGTAGTGTTGGTGTGATTTTCAGCTAACTGACAAGTCTGACACTCAGTTCTCTTACCAACACAACATCCGAACCTTGGCTACCATTCAACATGGACACTCCAGACTTTTCTAGTAGTGTCCACGTTGATGGCAACCATTGAATGGATGCCGTGTCGGTATTAAGAGGACCGAGCATGGAATCTATTGCCTACAATCTCCCAAACAGGTTGTCCCCAATTAGCTGGGTTGCAGCACTGCGCCACCAGTTCCGATAGTAGAGAATCAATAGAGAACTCTAGATAATTAGTAATTATACCTTGCAAGACCTTTCTGAAATTACGTATTCACCTTTTTTCATTGCATACGATAAATTATAATCCCTTCTAGTAGGAAAAAATTGAAACAAAAATTTCCTATTTATTGTAAATGACATAAAAGGTCTAGCTAGTTTGTAAAATGAGATAGCAGAATCAGCAGTAAGGTGGAACTCCAGGTGCATCGCAGAACCTAATGTTCCAATTACATTAAAAGGAGTCATGTTAACCGGGTTTTCTCAAAAATAACTGTATACAAGAGATCCTTACTTTTTACGTTGTTGGTGCCCTTGGCCTTTATTCGTGTACCAAATTGTATTATTTTAAATCATCATATTTATACTTTATTTAATCTGTCGGTCTAAAATATCTAACAAAATACACAAATTCACCAATTTTTCATTCATTAACGAGATGTTGAGGTCGCATAATTGTATCAATCTTTATATTTGGACATTCACCAAAAACTATAACGTAATATTGGTGTACAAAATATGACGAAAATTATATTTTTGGTAATTAACGTTTTTTCTATTTATTTTACTTATAACTGTTTACCTATGTTAAGGGATAGCATATAAGAAAAAGGTCATAACTTTGAAAAAGGCTGTTACAGTATTTTATTTGGAAAAAACCACTAGTAAAACAATCTTACTTATGGATGGATCTTAGTTATGGATTTGTTTGTTTATTCAGTTGAGGAAACATACAATTATTACGTAACATAAACGAGTGACATTAGAAGTGATAGTCTGAAGCTGAAAACCAATAAGGATGGCACTCGTAGCGGGCAGGGGTGTCTTCTATGTTTTTCAAACCTTCCTTGCTTGAGGAGTCCCTTTATATGTGTATTGTTGTGCTTGTAGTTGCAATAAAAGTTAAACTTAAATAGTTTTTTATATTAAGGTAAGTTAGTCTATCTATATTTTTTTATTTAGTGGCTGCCGTGAGGTCTATGTCACCTACATAACCTACTTTATAACGTTTTATAATTATGTTTTGAAATCCATACAAGACGAAATGACCATGGAACCATACTAATTATAAAATTAATTAGCTAATGCTACTAAATTTGCAACAATATATAGTTATGGAGATGAAGAAGTAAACATTTTAAAACGTATTTATGAATCTTTAGAACAATAAATATTTTGAAATGTCTTGTTTATATAATAAATAAATGAGTGATGTATACAATTTTGCTCTATTATAACGAAAATCATATTTTAGAGTAACTAATTTGTCTGGAAACGTCTAATTTATCTTTATATTGTATAAAAATAGAACTTCTTTGAACATAAGTATCTCGACCATTGTATTTTGTACAGTAACACGTGTTTCAGGGTCATTTACTGTTTGGTGCGATGAGGTCTGAGAGGTATTGTGAGAGTGTAAATGGCGCATGTAGTTCTGACTGTTCAGGGTGGCTGGAAGCACCCTTATGGGTCGTTCGGGAAAGGGTTTCCTTACTTTACTGTTATAACACATTCCAAATTCTATCTAACGATACGCCTCTCTCAAATAAACTACGTTCGTAGAGAATATAACGCCTGGATGTTCCAATGAGGGATATTTATTTTTTATAACCCTCTTACTTTATCTTTTTTTCCTTCTGTCCATATCAAAGAAGTACATCTAAGAACGATTTCAAGTTTTAATGTTTACTGTTTATATTCATTATTCATCTCTAAGACGCCGATCGTAGAGATATGGGCGAATATGAGGAGTGAACGAGTGTAGTCATTGTTACCATCTGAGTTCGACTTAGCTCAGAAAGGACTATGTATTAATGGCCCAAGAGCCAGAGGCAACTATGGGCCCTACAGTTTTACGTGGAATCCGAACCACAGTGTTGGTCTGATGTTCAGCTGTCTGACACTCAGTTCTCTTCCCTACACAACATCTGAACCTTGACTACCATTCAACACGGACACTCTAGACTTCTCTAATATCTACGTTGATGACAATTATTGAGCGGACGCCGTGTTGGTATTAAAAGAACCGAGTATGGAACCTATCGCCTACAATCTCCCAAACACTTTGTCCCCAAGTAGCTGGGAAACAGCACTACGCCACCAGTGCCGACTTGCGTTGATGACTTATAAGAAGGTGACGTATTTTTGTAGGGAAAGACTGTTATTTATGTTTTTTTAATTAGTGAAAATTATGAGTGATATTCATTTTCTTTTTCACTGTGTTCAGTTACTGGACATTAAATATCATTGAGTAAAACCTTAATTAAAGGTAATTTTAACGTTTCACCGTAATAAAAACAACATATTAAAGATGTTATTTATTTAGCTATTAATATTAAACAAAACTCCTTCTATTGGATGTTTTATGTACGAAAGTATGGATTCATTGTGCATTGTAAAGGAAGACTTTAATTTCTATAACTCTTCAAAACCAAATAATCGTTGATCTTCGTAATATATAAGACTTTTTTATCTCCGAGGATCTTCTTTGACAGTTGCAAAAACCAATTTTCCAAGTTTTAACGTTCAAATTGTTTAGATCCTACATTTAATTTAAACATTTAATTACTCAAAATTAACGCTAAAAGACCATTAAAATATTTCAAACTTTCTATTAAAAGGTTTGTTTTATTTAAAAATATGTATCGAAATTTTATGACAGTTAATCACCACGATATTGAAATAAGACTATAATAAATATAATTCATTTTAATTAAATTAACTGTCTATTTAGAACTGTATATATCTTTAAGGGTAATAATTTAGATTAACGTTTGGACATAATGTCAAATTTAAAAATATTTTAACTGTTACTTTTTTCTTTTAAGGGTATAGTCAATGTCAACTAATATTATATAATATTGTTAAATGAATTTTTTTCTACTATTACCATTATAATGGACATCCCTGAAGACCATAAATATATTTTATATTTATATATTTTATAATAATTTATTGTAAAACACATCGGAGATCTCTTGCAGACTAATTTGACGTGAAAATGTTATTCTACAATGCTTTAAAATTATTTCATTTGTGTTTTAATAATCACCCCTTTTTATTAATAGAAAATTAATACAAAGGGTTGTTGTGGGACCACTCGTCTTATATTATTTATAACCCAGCAAAGGCCTCCAATCCCTTAAAAGGACAAAGTATTGGATAAAAAATGGATGGGCCGTCTTTCTGAGAGGTTTCATTATTAAAGATCCTCAGAGAAGGTCGAGACATTTTCCCTTTCATTATGAAGGTTATCAGCAATGACCGTGCTTATTACACTAAAGGATTTTTGTACATTAGGAGTACACTTTATAATATAGACTCATTAATCTAATTATATGTATAATGAGAAGTGATACCAAAGAGGTAATTATTTATAGATTTTTCCTCACTAAAATTGTTGTATATTTTTTCAATATTAAAAAATTATTCATAAAAATGCTACATTTTATATAAAATGTTAAACAAATTAGATTGTAAACTTGTTATACATTTTTATAGGAAAGCAATATTTACTAATTTGCTTATACAGTAAAAACGACTGTACAACTGTCACAATAATAGTATCTTAAGCAAGATAATTCAGTTAGTGATCTTAAAATTTATTATTTTAGTATTGGCATTAACCTATACAATCGCAAAACCATAAAATAAATTAGGAGCTGTTTTAAATAATTGGCAACTATGTAGAAAAAGCTTTTATTTTAAACAAAATATCGTTCCGAAGTGTAGGCGTCCTTAACTTGTCCAGATGAAGACTAAATTATTTTTATTTTTAAAATGAAATAAAATAATTTGACTAAAATAGGTGGATTTTTCCAATGCTTTAAGTTTTTTAAGGAACAAATACAACGTTTCGACAGGTGTAATAACTCTCATCGTCTTCAGGTGCTACTTACTACCTTTGCCTACTCTTACATATAGTTTTTCCTCCTTAACCTATAGTTAGTTAATTGTAATAAAACTCTAAAAACTACATGCTTATAGAAAACACAATTATGACAAAAGATAAAACGCAAATATGAAGTACATAAGAAATACAAAATATTAAATTTTCAATAATACACAAAACAATTTATTAAATAGTTAAAATATTCGACTTATCCAAACAGCGTTTTATTTTACAACCCAGAGTAACAAGTAGATAGTAATCATTATTAATTTTAACAATTATTATAAATAGTAACTAATATATTATTATTTATTCTATACGATATTCTACTTACTTGTTTTTAAATACAGTTATTTTTTTCAAATAAACAATATAAAGGAGTTTTTCTTTAAATAAAGGTGTAGTATTACAAGTTTTAATTTTGACTTTGATTATTAATATCTTAATTTATTTTTATAACACTAGAAAAGAAAACAGATTCCATATAATATTTACCAAGCTATAACATTCAGAAAGGAACACTCTTATTATGTGAGGGATATAAACATGAACAGCGGAAACGGAGGAAGGGGCTCGTAAACTTTATCTCCACCCTCGACAACTGACGCCGTAACAATAGACAAGTAAATAGTGCAATTTTTTTTTGTTTTTGCTTTTTTGTTTTTTCCCAGATCATTAAATAAATATCTGATTGGTATAGAAATGTTATTAAAACTATTATACAATCTCTTCGTGTTTGATGCGCTAGTATAGTAAAATTAAAGACATGAACACATATTACATTTTTATTTTTTGCGAAACGGAGAAGTCTTGGTGGGGGGAATGGGTCTCAATTGGTAGCAGAGCGTGGTTCCGATCCACGGACCTCTGAGTTATGGGCCCAGCACGCTTCCAATCCAGCAAGACAAAGAGTTTCGAAACTTGCGAAACGGAGTTTTAGATTAGGGTTTTAGGAATGGTGTGACAGTATCTGATTGAAAACTTACCGTATCTTATTTCCAGTAATAACTATCCAATGAACGAACAAATACAGATTTATAAATGGAACAATATTTACTATTTTGTGAAAGCTCAATTAATCCTCTTTCATTTTAGGAAAATTTGTTACGATGACAAAATCAGCCGACGTCATTTATTTTTAACTATTGACATTGTCATCGCGGGGAGAGGTGTTGTGTTTAAGTAGGATTTCAATGATTAATACACTTGCAATGTAGGTTTACGCGTCAATTACACAAATGAAATTAACACAATGTAATTTTCATTCGAGTTGGATGAGTGGCCGGGGCTATAGTAATCAAACCCCTTTGGGTGGGCTTTCATCTACGGTGATTATTGAAAATATACCAGAGTTTTTATATTAATAGGGTGAAATGTGGAAGGGTAAGAGGAGAGTCAAATTTTATTCAGAGAAAAAATAAATTAAAGCCCGTTTATTGAATCTACTGACTTTACTTTATCACTACAGCCAGACAAGTAAATGCTGGTTAAAAATATTACTATTCATTATTATTCATCTCTAAGACGACGATCGTCAAGATATGAGTGAATATGAGGGGCGAATGAGTGTGATGAGAGTAGATTAACGAGTGTAGTCATTTTTACTAACTAAGGTTCACTGTTCCTCATAAAGAGCTATTTATTATAGCCCAACAGCCAGGGCAAGTAAGGGACCAATAGTTTTTAGTCGAATCCGATCCACGTAGTGTTGGTCTAATTTTCAGCTAACTGACAAGCCTGACACTCAGTTCTCTTTCCTATACAATGTATGAACCATGACTACCATCCAACATGGACACCCAAGACTTCTCTAGTAGTGTCCACGCCGATGGCAACCATTGAGAGGACGCCGTGTCGGTATTAAGAGGACCTAGCATGGAACCTATCGCCTACAATCTCCCAAACACTTTGTCCCCAAGTAGCTGGGTTACAGCACTGCGCCACCAGTGCCGACGGTACTAGCCAATCGTATTCATAGTTAGGCTTTAATGTCTTTTAGGGATGTCACATCTCAGTTCTTTATCTGCACCTGTCTGGTAACCTACTTGTTTGAATAAGTGAATTTGTATGAAACTAAACATTTTAAGATACTATTTTTCATATAATCCTATATGATTTTGTTTTTATTATTTTTATGTTTTAATATATTGCCAAACGCAGTGAGCTGTTGGCAATATATTAAGTCAGAGCTTCGTTTAAGTACCACCTCATGTCAAGTCGGAAGAGTTGTAGTCAAAATAAAACTATAGATGATTGGGACCTTTTCCGTTAATTCACTACTACTACTTCGGTTAGGTTATGTTAGATTTGTTTAGGTTATGTTAGGTTTGGTTATGTTATGTTAGGTTTGGTTAGGTTTAGTTAGGTTATGTTAGGTTTGGTTATATTAGGTTTGGTTATGTTATTTTAGATTTGGTTAGGTTTGTTATGGTTATGTTATGTTAGGTTTAGTTAGGTATGTTAGGTTTGGTTATGTTATTTTAGATTTGGTTAGGTTTGTTATGGATATGTTAGGTTAGGTTAGGTTATGTTAGGTTAGGTTAGGTTTGGTTAGGTTATGTTAAGTTTGTTTAGATTATGTTAGGTTTGGTTAGGTTAGGTTATGTTAGGTTAGGTTAGGTTTGGTTAGGTTATGTTAAGTTTGTTTAGATTATGTTAGGTTTGGTTTTGTTATGTTAGGTTTGGTTATGTTCATTTGATTAGGTTAAGTTAGGTTTGGTTTGGTTATTTTAGATTTTTTGATACACAATATTAAATTCTTCATTTTCGTTTAATTAAACATTAAAATCAGTGCCATGATTACAAACCTTTTTAATGAACGAAACAAATTCATTGACACCCTCCCTCTCATTTCAAGAAAGATACTCTATGTCACCGTCCATTGTTTTTATTAATTACCTTGAAATTAAACAACACGCTGGTGTCCTCTTCTTCATTTTCCCAGTCTTTCATTCCCCTTTGTTCTGTATAATTACGATCTAAATCATTTCATCAACACTTCTCCACTTTCATGGCTTGTACTTACCTATAACAAAGGATTAATTTATTAATACTAACCAGCTGTATTTCAGTCTCATTATTATGTGTCAATATTATATAAACAGATAAATAATAACAAAATATTTCCAGACAAATGTAAAAGAACTGTTATTAATGTCTAATTAAAATACATATTTATTATAAAAATGCAATAACATTTTAAGCAAATAATTCAATAACACCATTAAGCGATAATTTTCTGCAGAGTCAACTTTAAAGTCCTCATGGCTATAACAAACCATATAATATAAATAAAGGTCATAGAGGATTATGTTTAGTACAAATAAAATATCAAAAGGCTTTAAAAGCACTAAATATTATAATCGACCATTTTCAAATGTTATGTTCTAGTTTATTCCCAATAAAATGGATATAGTGAAAAAATCAGTAATTGTTATAAGTATAAAAATGTGTAAACTGTGCAAAAAGACCTATTTATGAAAACCTTTGATAAAGTAAGTGCGCTTTTTCTAATTTTTTATTATAGAATTGAGTTATATCTTCGGAAGATTTAGTTATTAAGTAAGGAATGTTTTATTCAAACATCTCCTACTACAACATAAGGTATAAAGGTGATATACAAAGATATATTAATATGAATACAAATAAACAATTTCATATCAAGCATCTTGTTTACCAGGTGTTATTTATAGCTATTTTATCTACCCATTGAAGTTTAACGCCCATTCAAAAGATGTATGTCAGTATTATATATCTTAGTTATTATAAAAATATCAAAACTCTGTACAAGCCCCCAAAAACACACTTAACTCCTTCTATTATAAGTAAAAAATATATACTTGAAACCATTTTCAAAATAAAACAATGTAGCTCCATAAATTGTAGCTATTATTTACAAATTTTTACATGAAATATTACATTTCTAATAATGTTTGGCAACAATTATTTTTCATAATTTATTTTATGCTATTAAAATAAGTCTTTCTTATAGATATTTCCTCTCAATATGCATTTTTCACTCATCCAAACAAATATTCCTTGAAATAAAATAGGTATGTCTTATGTTTTAAATGTTATTATACTTTAACAACAAATATCAGTACAATATGATTTTATTATTACTTTACTATTTTACCAGTAAAAAGAATAAAGTGAGTTGTTATACAGTTTCTCATATAAAGTAAGAATTAAATGTATTTATTGATATTAGTTTTATATAAAATTTAAGTATCAAAGTATTATTTTCTTATTTGTCACATAAAGCGATTAAAATTTTACGTTTTACTAATTGAATTATTCTTTTTCAATATTTACGTAAAAACGTGTTTTGTAAATATAATTTAATACAGCACAGCTTTTACATTATAAATTAATTTTAAATCCGTGAATTAAGAACTGAAAAACATTAAAAATGTATAATTCATCTTACACCACAATAGTTATACAGTATAAAACAATAATGAATTATTATTGTGGTTATTGACTTCGATAACCCACGTTTGCCTTTCTCATACCAAAGGGATTTACAAAAAACCTATTATTGTTAAACGTGCTTAAATTTATTAATAGTTTTTTAATTAGCATAATACGTGTTGGTACACATACAGTACAAGTAAACGTCATACAACATAAATTTATTACAATATAAGCACAAAATGCTCAAATATATTGCAATATAAGTACAAAATGCACGAATATTTATGTGAATCCCTCTGGTCTGAGGAAGGTGAACGTGGTTCACTGAAATCGATCACCACAATATTCCTGCATTTTGTACGTATATTGTAATATATTTGTGCATTTTGTGCTTATATTGTAATACATTTGTGTTGTGTGACGTTTACTTGTACTGTAAACTGATTACGATTGTTTTTTTAATTTATTCGTATAACATTATATTTAATTGAATATGACTATTCACCTATTTATAATTTCAAATCGTAAAGTATTTTTATTAGATATGTACATTAACTTCTAAGAATCACAAAAATGTTTTATAGTAGAATTTATACAAGTATTTCTATAAAATATCTATCAACAGTTTACGAGTATAAAGTACTTAAATTAACTTCTCAAATGTGTTTAATAACAACTAGAATTGCACTCAACAACGTAACAACTGTTTTGAACAACGTACAAATTCACATGTCGAGAAGCAGTTTAAAGATTGTCTGGAAAAGGCTTGTGATGTTATCGGAATTCCTTTAGGATCAGCTGATTCCTATCAAAATGTAATTTAATTTATTCTCAGAATATGTCAAATCGTTCTAACGTAAGATAATGTGCGAAGAATAGTACAAGAATGTGTAATTTTAAGTTTTGCCCTGAGATAACACGTCCTTGTCTTTTGTAAACGTCAAAATCCGCCTGTAAAATACAAAAATGTGAAAATATCTTTAAAATTACAAAGATATTTCAAAAAGATAATCTAGATAGGTAGTATATTATTAGGTATATAGTCTACAACAGTGCCTTACATGCATATTTCATAGATTATTGTTATTAGTGTTTATATCCATCAAGTCCGTGAGCACAGAGGGAGGCTGTGTTTTTAGAAGGGGGGGGGCTATGTGAAAGAAAAGACTGTCTAGTCATAATTATATGATTTCATTTTATTTCAGTTTAAAACCATCCATCCATGTATTGGAGAGATCGACTTATTTTGAACACTAGAATGTACATACAGTTAACATGAACCATGTATACGAAGGGAGTGTGGATGGATATATGTGGCAATAAATCACCAGGCTTTGATTTAACAATACAAAAAAATACAAAATTATACAAAAATTGTAAATAAAATACCATTCGATATTTTTCTAGTTTTATTTTAACATGGTCTACTTTTGAAAGTATAAAGTGATAGTATTCAGTCTTATGTGGAGTAAATTAAAAATTAACTAACTTATAATAGCAGCTTATCTAATAACTACATCGTGTGTGAGTTTGTAATGGTTCTTCAAACTTATTTTCTTTTTAAATTAGACATAAATTATATACATTCAATCAAAATCTAACTAAAATAAGAGCGTGAAGATTGGATGACCGTTTTTTCTTCTTATACAATATGATTAACCCTTTTTTAAACATATTAACAGTAATTAACATTAATTTATTACATTTTGAACGTGTGGTTTAAGGAAATTACCAATAATTGTATATTAAATCATATTGTGTTGTTAAAAGTCCCTGATTAAGCATACGAGAACTAGGTCACATTCAATATTGTTTCGATATATTCATTCACTAGAATCTAGATTTCGCTATAACGACCGAGACAACGTGATATCTACATTATTTAGAAGATGACCAGACGTTTCACCCATTCTGTGATGTTGTATCCTAAGAGGTATAGATTGCATGTTTGGAGTCTTTATATACCACTGAGGATGCCATATCACATAATGGGTGAAACGTCTGGTTATCTTCTGAGTAGTGTTGATAGCACCTTGATAGTCACACACTACTTACGTAGTATGGAATGGCGGGTGGGTCAATACCACCGTACATGTATGGGAGGGTGGGTGGGTCAATACTTCCAGGAGGGAGGGTGGGTCAATACCACCGTACGCGTATAGGAGGGTGGGTGGGTCAATACCACCGTAGGCGTATGGGAGGGTGGGTGGGTCAATACCACCACCGTACATGTATAGCAGGAAGGGTGGGTCAATACCACCGTAAGCGTATGGGAGGGTGGGTGGGTCAATACCACCACCGTACATGTATAGGAGGGAGGGTAGGTCAATACCAACGTACTCGTATGGCAGGGTGGGTGGGTCAATACCACCACCGTACATGTATGGGAGGAAGGGTGGGTCAATACCAACGTACGCTTAAGGGAGGGTGGATGGGTTAATACCACTGTATGCGTATAGGAGTGCGGTTGGATCAATTCAACACTCAATTCACTTAATTACTCACTGATGGAAAACATTCAAGAAACATTGAGCTATGCATAAATATGTGTTTTGCTGAAATCTAAATAAAACTTATTTTGGTATACAGTTTACAGTTTAGGTTAGTATTAATTGTTTATAAGCAGTGAAGGGGAGACTTTTCGATGTGGTAACATTTAAGAGTGCTAACATTTAAGAGGGTGGTTAAACGTTTATTTTTTTTAAATAAGATTTGGACTACATATTATTTTTAAAGACTCTTGAATCTTATGTTTTATGAGTAGAATATTCTAAAGATGTTTGTATCCCTAAGAGTATTATAAATGTAAAGACGATTTTTTAACGGTGAATAAATTATTTACTCCAAGACACTTTACGTATTTATTTGTTATTTATTAAAATAATAACACTTATCGTAAATGTAACAGATCTGAGGATCCTGATAACCTATTTATTCCAGCGTGATGTGTAAACTAAACTAAAAAACAAACTATATACAAATACGTTCGAAAGCATACAATTAACTATTCAAAACTCACTATATTACAAGAAGTTATCTATTTTTACTTATAACAATATTATAACTATTCCAGGTGGAAAATGTGGCAGATATACATTTCCAGTGTAGTTTAGTGTGGCATATTTAACATAATTTTGACAAATTATCTATTAATGTTCAATGTTCACTAAATGAAAAGTAAACAATTAAAAATTACTCTAAAAAATTACCCTGAATCGTTCTGCGAAATGCTGCCAGGCTTCGTTTTCACAAATAATATTTTGGAACTGGAAAAATGAATTTCCTTTCCAAAGCATACCAGAGCTATAATTTAGTTCTAATGTACCGAAGTTAACCTGGAGTCAATAAAGGGGGTTGCCGAGGTAATGAATCAGAAAGCCTCGCCTCTCGAACCGCTGGACTAATTGTGATTGGGAGTAACAATTACAGCTTGTGTGTCCGCATAGTTTAGATCTGGAATTAAAATAATATATTATGAATTAGAGTTACACAATCTGCTATTTTTTTTTTTTTTTAGTTTAATTGTGTATAAGTGGTTCCTAAGACAAATATTTAATTTTACAAATGTAAACTAAGATTGTGAAAGAACAATATTTTCAACTATTTATTAATTTTTCCAAAAAGTATTGTTTTAAACAGTTAAAAACTAAAATATTCATTAATATGTTGTCAATTGACAATTTACAGGGAAATTGATAGTGGATGTAATGTTCCAGATGATTCAATAAATTCACTGTCACAAACTAAAATACGACTACATATTCTTAATGAATTTTCATTAAATATTAAGCAAATTATATATGAACATATCATCTGAGACTTTAACCTTGAGTCTCAATCATTTACGGAATTAAAATAGGTGTTTTTAAAATTACGTATTTTGACAAACGACACTTCCAGCCGATTTTACCAATAAATTAAAACTGTACTTTATTGTAATATAACAAACTAAAACATATAAACTAATATTTGTAAGGATTCGTCTGGTGATTGGAACTGTAAAACCTGATTAAAAGAAAAAAGTAAAGTCATACAAAACCTGAAAGATGTGGAGTTTTAAGAGTTTACTGAAGGAATGTTGCTTACTCTACTGATTATTAGCAATCCTTTGGCTTCAAAAATACTCATTGGAAAACCATCAATATTACAGCTCTAACTAGACGAACCCACACAGTATCTAACATACCTGATTGGGGTCGACCATCAATATTACAGCTCTAACTAGACGAACCCACACAGTATCTAACAGGCCTGATTGGGGTCGATTATCAATATTACAGCTCTAACTAGACGGACCCACACAATATCTAACAGGCCTGATTGGGGTCGACCATCAATATTACAGCTCTAACTAGACGAACCCACACAGTATTTAACGGGCCTGATTGGGGTCGACCATCAATATTACAGCTCTAACTAGACGGACCCACACAGTATCTAACAGGCCTGATTGGGGTCGACCATCAATATTATAGCTCTAACCAGACGAACCCACACAATATCTAACAGGCCTGATTGGGGTCGACCATCAATATTACAGCTCTAACTAGACGAACCCACACAGTATCTAACAGGCCTTATTGGGGTCGACCATCAATATTACAGCTCTAACCAGACGGACCCACACAGTATCTAACAGGCCTTATTGGGGTCGACCATCAATATTACAGCTCTAACCAGACGAACCCACACAATATCTAACAGGCCTGATTTGGGTCGATTTTTGCCATCCCTTGACGCCAGGACGACCAGTTGCTCAGTTTTTTAGATCTAACATTTTAATGTTATAAATGCATTACTGTAGAAAGTACTGTAATGGTATTTTGTTATCAGTGTATTGTCCCTTATCTATATTTATGTGTCACCTACCTACTCGTATACAGTGCTACTAGCCCACCCACCCACTCATGTACAGTGCTACTGCCCCTTCCAACCACCCACTCATGTACCCCCCACTTACAGGCCCCCCACCTGCCCACACATGTACAGTGCTACAGGACCTCCCACCTGCCCACTCATGTACAGTGCTACAGGACCTCCCACCTGCCCACTCATGTACAGTGCTACAGGTCCTCGCACCCACTCATGTAGTGCTACAGGCCCACCCATCCGGCATTAATGGCGTATTTTTTTTGCTTGTTAAAATGTCATGTGATTTTTTACTTTTTTTCTTCCTACTTTTAAAAGTTGCATTATAAACGTGCTTATTGATTTACCAACATGTTTCCCATATTAATGTTAAGTTTTAACTTAGTTTATTTTCATTGGATTGAAACTTCAATAGATAAATCATTTTCTCTAATATTACAACTTTATTTTTTAAATGCTTATTATAGATCTTCGATAGTTATTATTCCAGTGATAGTATAAACGCAGTTTTCAGAGGGCAATAGTTAATATTGTAGCCAAATACCTATCGTAATAATAGACAAATACGTGGAAGAGAATACGAATACGTTATTGTAATGATAGACGAATACGTGGAAGAAAATACCAATTTGTGTAATGATAGACAAATACGTGGAAGAGAATACGAATAGATTATCGTAATGATAGAGAAATACGTGGAAGAGATTACGAATACAATTGTGTAATGATAGACAAATACGTGTAAGAGAATACGAACACATTATTGTAATGATAGAGAAATATGTAGAAGAAATTACGAATACAATTTTTGTAATGATAGACCAATACGTGGAAGAGAATACGAATACATTATTGTAATGAGAGAGAAATACGTGGAAGAGATTACGAATACAATGTGTGTAATGATAGACAAATACGTGGAAGAGAATACGAATACATTATTATAATAACCATACAAAGTCAGTATAAGGGTATATCGCACAAGGGGTGGATGGATCCGGGAGAGTAAATATCACTGAGTAGGTAAATAGGGCTTTCACATCCATAAAATACCTGAACCATGGCTCAATAAACCATGTTAACAGTTTAAGGCTCATATAGGCATACTTGATAAAATATAATGGGGTTAGGAAAGCAATAAGTCATTGAAAGACTATACAAAAACAATAAGTTATTAACTTCAGTTTTCGAATGAATATTTAATTTTGATGTACGCCAAATCTGAATTAATATTGTTAATTTGCTGGCATTTAAACTGCAGTTTTTTAGTGTTAAGATTGTTACCACTGCTTGCATGACAGTCGGAAATTAGGGCTTACTATTACTTACAAAATATTTTGACCAGAGAGTTTCCTTCCTAAATTTACAGGTACTGTTATTGTCAGTCGTCATTACAATGTAACTATCTGGTCAATGAGATTCGTAGTTAGGGTAGTTTCAGAAATATTCTAGTGGCCATAAATTGGCTTCTTAAATTAGATTCAAACAATTTATATAACTTTAAATGTTAAATAAGTTTAGTTAAAGTCAAGTTTTTTTACACTAGGTGAGGGCGGATTTAGTTTATTTCTCTAAACTAAAAATATTTATTTACAATAGATGTATTTTATAAAAAATGTCCTTTAATTGGTTTAGTCCTATATAAATATTTAAATATTTACTCATCTTAATAAATCAATGTACACAAGTAACTATTTCTTCATTGTATCTTTAAAAAATAAATATATTCTCAATATCAATGTGAATAATATATTACACGTGTTATATACACATGAAGACACTACAAACATTCTACATTCAACTGTTCGATTGATGGCATCCCTTGCAATATCCGCTACAACTCGGATATCACAACGTGTTTCTCTCTTCAGCAAATGTTATGTGTCTATCTGATATTAAATCCCGTTGCAGTTTGCCATTCGGCTTCCGGTTATTTGCGGACATTTTGAAACCTTGCCTTTCCTTCCCTTACGGGTATTCAATTTTATTTAAAATTGTATCACAAAATCTGTTTTTATATGTTTTTTTTTAACTTTTCAAACACATTTGACCAATATATGCAGTAACATAAATTGTTTGACTTATTATCTTTGAAAAAAATGCATTTGAATGGCTTATAAAAATCAAAAACGTTTCACCAATACCGTTGGTACTTTATCATAAAATGACAAGCTAAAAAATGAAAAACCATTGTTTATATAATACGTCTAATAATTAAAATTGTAAAACTAAATCGATTGCAATAAAAAGTGTGCATCTAACAAAGGGTGCAAAATCTAACATTTAAACATTTAGATGTTTTCGAGACATATTCATTATTGTAAAATAATGCTTTAAACTTTCAGTGAAGATCAAATAAACTACCACTGTACCATAAATTGAGAAAAGTAGCATTTTATCTTTTTATAAAATGACCCAAAGACTTAATGGGGGTAAAATGATTACAGACAAAAAAACTATTGTTAATTAAAATGGATGCCAATCTATATATTTGACACTAATAAATTTAATGCCATATTATACATTTATTAGTGTCAATAGTTTAATTTTAAATAAGTTATCATTAAAATACTTATATACTTTATCATGATTTATGTATTTTAATAGACGTAACAAGTTTTATAAAAATTATGACAGTTATTACAAATTTGAATTTTGAGTATACATCGCATTTTATATTTTGTAATATGTACGTCATTTGAATATTAAATAAAAACAAATTAACGTGTGAAAGAAGCTGCCTTACACTTGTTGTAAAATGTTTCATGGAAGAACCTGAGGAGATTTTGTCATAAAACAAAGTGAGTCAGACAAAGTACTTTACGTCATTCCGTAATACTTCACAAAGTTTGTAACTAAGTCGATATTAAACAGAACAGCAATCTGTTGAACTCGTTTATCAAGAGATAAACTACTGGAAAACTGCCGGCGGGAGTTTTCAACTTTAACTTAAAATGACAAAGCTGCAAACTCATTAAGTGACTTGATACTTTCGTGTATTGTTCCCAAAAGATCATTATATTTTAAGGCACGTGTTTTAGGTTAAGTTTATTTAGGTTAAGCATGGTTAGTAATATATATAAGATCAAATAAATATTACTTACGCACAGGTGTTTGAGACATATTCTGTTCATTTTTATATAAAAGTTTCAAGTATTAAATGAAATTAATTTTATCACTTCATTTACTTCTACTTATTTATAATCTCTTTTGACCAATAATATGTTCGTTTATCTTGTGACTGTACAGAAACTAACAATTCACTTTTTTCACTACATTTACAGTAGCCACGGAATATCTTGAGCTGTCGAAACCGTTTCTTTTCAAATGCTTGGTGGTTAGCGGAGGGGAGGGGTATGACATACGCATGCGTGGCTTTGTACTAACCTGACATAAAGACATTGACTACCACTGCTGATCAGCTGATTAGAGAGTGGAGTGTCAATGCCTTCTTTTTGTATCGGAAACGTTTTGTTATTGCAAATATTAGTGCATATTTTTGTTATAATAAATATTAGGTGTTATGTATTTAATAACTTAGCCACATATGTTCTAATTTAAATATTAATTTAATTAAAACAGCTGTATATCTGTAAAGAGATTCAATTGGATATTGTTCAGATAGTCATTCACGAGTGTGAGTTCCTTATTATAAAATTAAATTACGGCCTGCATACAATCAAAACTTGTACATTGCTTGTTTACTAACATAACCTATATTCCATAAATTTACTATTGTTTTATTATTTGGTATTCCGTGTGATTTTATTTTTCTCGTTAAAGTTTAGATAAAGATAATAATTTCTTATAATCATAATATGATAACACACAATACCAAGTAATATGATTGGAAATAAATACGAGTATCAGTAAGTAATCATATGGGAGTTGTGTTTTGAAATAGTAACTTGTGGCATGGTGAGGTGATATTTACAGCAATTTTAGTAGCACGCTAAACGCTGTTTATTGGTGGAGATCCCCCTCCCCCCGACACTGACCGTGACGTAAGTCACAGATTGAGATATCCCGTGGCTATTGTAATTATATTTTCCTCTGAGGATACCAAGTATTCTTATTTAAACTTTTTCGAAAAAACCACTTTCCCAAATGCCCATTCCTTAAGTAATATTTTCATAAAAACCCCGTTATGCAGGCAAATGTATCTCGTAGCAAAAACAACCTGCTGAATGTCTTTTGTTACACTTATTAATGCTGCTTTGAAATTGGTTTTAGGAAGTTTTGTAGAATTACAAATGAAATTAGTATGTTTTATTGTTTTAGTATTGAAAATATTTTTTCATCAACACTATCATGAGGATTAAGTTTCTTTTGGTATAAAAATGTATTTAAAACCAGAATATTTTACAAAACAATCCACTACATAATTGTGAGACTATTTTTTTTGCTAGTTGTGATTAATGTGTTAGTGAATGTTTGATGCGGGTTAAAATTAAGTGGATCAATATCTCAAATATATGAGATCACAGAATGTACAACATTATTTATTACTATGATACTTTAGTTTTAAAAGTAAAATGAATAAATAATGTAGTCCAAATATCATTAGATTATTTGTTATCAATAGTTAAATGGAAAATTTTTATTAAAAGGAAATTAAACCAAAAATTGTGATTGTATAAAAGAGTTAGCCATAATGATACAAACACAGTAATGGCATACTGTGTATGGAATCTACGCCAGTTAAATAATATTAAAACTATAAGTCAAAATATTAATAAATTATTATCTATCTATACAAAAAAGATATACTTGATTCAATTAATAGTTCAACTACATTTATTATATTTGTGTTAATTGTTCGCCCCTTAAGAGCATTAAGGGTACTTTACACTTACAATGCAAACACCTGCATAATGTGTACAATAGAATATTTATAACGAATTAACATAGACAAATGTTAGCGTTTTTTCTTGCTTTCAAGATCTTAACTTTATTCAGGGTTAGGAAAAGGTCTGGAATATGTTTACTAATTTTAAAAATGTTGAAAAAAATCATGAAATGTTGTAGCTATGTACATATCCCTGTGTCAAAACTTTAGACATATCTTACTCGTTTTCCGCATAGACAGGGGATGTTCCACGAAGGAAGCATTAAAAATTTTAAACCTAAGGATAAATTGAGTTATACGTCATTTTAAAGGTCTTTGATTGTACAATAAAAAATGCAAGGAAAGGATGACCCAGTCAGAAAATACAGCTTCTCAAAGAGTTAGTGTAATGTCATATATCTAATACTCCTTAGTTAAACGGCTATTTATTTATCCCTGTTTGAAGCTCTTGTTGTTGAGTATTTTGTTGATTGTTAACAATCGTAATTAAAGACTGTGCTAATTAACAAAAAAAATTACTAAAACTCTTTTTACGGTAGGTATGCCCTCGATTTAGTGGAAGCAACTAATCATTTGTTACAAATTTTTTGTGTAAAAATGAATAAATTTCTGATTTTCAATTATTTATTATCTGTAAGCAGCAATAGACAGTAACTATCTTGTCCCTGTTTTTAAGGGGTATTATTATTATATGGCATTAATTCCTTGAGAGGATATATATTATCCTTTTGACCTCAGGATTTCATATTTTTATTGTACAAACAAAGACCTTTACAATGAGATAGGCTTACATCTAAAATTTTAAAGACTTTCTTCGTGGGCCATCCCCTGGCTATGAAAAAAAGGTAAACTATGTCTAAAGGTTTGCTATAAGGATGTCCATAACTACAAATTTCCATTACATTTCTTTCAATAGGTTAAAAATTAATAAATATATTCTAGACTTTTGCCCAACCATGTATAGACGTTACATGTTTGAAATCTGTTTCTACTAAATAAATACAGATCCTTTCTATGATTATTATTTAAATAAATACAATAGTGAACAAACCCTGTAGTCCAATTACAAGCGTTAGCGGTGGCCATAATAAAGCGACTTCTCTTGTTCTCTGTGAACACTTACTAACACTTCAAGACTTCTCCTGGCGGTAACCACTGAGTGGATGCTTTCTACTACTAAATAGACTGAGGACAGAACCTATCGCCTTTAAGTTCCATACAACTTCGCCTCCAAGTAGCAGGGTTACAACACTACACCACAGCCCATGTGGTGTACAAGTTAAATACTTACACTCCCAATTATTTTAATTAATTGAATATTTTAGTTAATTAAAATCTTCATTACATAAAATTCAAGATAATCAACAACATAAAGTATTCAATTAAAATGTTATACTCTATACTGAGGGTAAAATTTGAATGAGATATTGACTGAAATTCAACTCGGGATATAGTAATATTTCATAAAGTTGATAACAGGCAAGCCTCAGGCGGAACTCGGCGGCCCTTCAATGTTTCAGGGCTGAGAAACTTTCCTCCCTCTTCGATGACATCATTGTTTTAGCATAGTACATCATGATCACGTCATTGTTTTAACGTAGCACTTCATGATGACGTCATTGTTTTAGCGTATTACATCATAATGACGTCATTGTTTTAACGTAGTACATCATGATGACGTGGATTAACAATGAAACAATATAAATGTTGCCACATTTAATTAGACACTATCCTTGTCAATTAAATGACTCACGTAAACTTACAGTCACTCTTATGTCAAATGGTTTTATATATTTAATAATTTTGTAAGTAAAATGAAATCGTTTTATATAAATCAACTATAAATTCGTCATCTGTGTACTTAATGCAAATGATCTAATTATAACACTTTACATCAAGAGACATTTTAATCTTTTGCATGTATATCAGCAATAACATAATTTATGAAAAATAGACTAGATAAATGTTTCTCGTTGAAAAAGAAAGCATTCTAAGAAAGATTTTAGTATTTATAAGATGTTTATTTACGAAAAGTGTGGATTTTCAGTCATCAAGGTATGATCATCACACTCACATGAATGTATAGTTTATTATTGAATATAGCTAAGTTCTTTGGTGAAATAAATAGAAAAGGATTAAATATATTAATTAAAAGTATTTTATTTAATTTCAATGTAAGCTAATTTACAGCACTATACACGGTGTCCCAAATGTCAAGTGCCAAACTTCGGGAAATCGTTAAATAGTTCGTCATAAAGAGAAAATGAAGAATATTTTTTTCCAAAGATGCTTTGTTTACCAGATATCCAACATTTTTTCACGAAAGAATTGTATCTTCAAGTTGACTAAACCCATTTTTATTAAACTCCTTATGCATGTTACTATAGTAAAAACCTATTCTAGAAAAAAATAATCAACTTAATCCATTTTTTTAATTTCAAAAATGGCGGCCATTTTAAATGGAAAGTTTGAGAAAACGGAAAAATGTAAACCAATACCAAGAACAAGTTTTTATTAATCAGTCAATATAAAAAAATTAGAATCGGACGAAAATAACCGAGACACATTGACGTTTGTGTTGAGAACTAGCAAAAAAGCTAAAAACAAACTGTTGGATGGCTGCCATTTTGATATTTAAAATTGGATCAAGTTGGTTATTTTTTTTCTAGATTAGATCTTTATTATTTTAGCATGTATAGCGAGTTTCATAAAGATCGGTTAAGCCAACTTGAAGATCAAAATTATTTTGTGAAAAAACAAAATTGCAGATATTTGGTAAACGAAGTGTTTATAGGAAAAACTTTATTCTTCATTTTCTCTTTATTTTGACCTATATGACCATTTCCTGAAGTGTAGCATTTTACTTCTAGGACACCCTGTATATATAAGGTAGATTTTTTATTCAAATATCTTATTTAAAAAGTTACACTATCCTAATTAAATAAATGGAAAATTCCTTCCAATTAAGAATAACCAGATAATTACTGTATAGCTGGTTAACGATGTCTTTTTATTTACCTCTATGTAAGTAAGGTTAGTGAGCGTATCATCAATGCTGTTTATAGTTCAACACTAAAATCTGTACTTCTAAGACCTTCTTTAGTAATTGTTTTAAATACGCAATCAATTAAAAAAACTAAATGTACTTTTATATTCCTAAACTGCATAACAAATCTGAATTATCAATTTATGCATCTACACATTTTTATCAGGACTCTACAGAATTTCAGTACTCAAAAATAGCAGTCTGCAGAAATACATAATTTACAGATACACATACTTGAATATCCAAAGCAAGTATATGACATAGATTTCCTTCTCAAGTATCTAAAGATGGTTGTAATGGAAACAACTTAGTAGATTTACCAACATTGATGTGGATGCTGACTATAAACTACTTGTAAATATCATCTGTAACGTTCCTGTTTAGAGTCATGTAGGGAACCATAAAGACGGGTGTGGAGTGTCATTGTACTATTTAGGGGTTATGATCATTTATATGGATGCTGAAGATACCACTAGTTTAGTGACGATGGTTGAGACAATTTTTACTAGTATTCATACATCGTTTTAATTAATATTTTTCTACGCACTTCAGATATTTATATTGGAAGAAATGAAAAGCTCGTCACACAAAAATACGATGGGTAGTTGAGTTCTGTGTAATTTTTAATACCTAGGTTTACTTTATTTTGATTATTAATAATTCCAAATCCAATGAGACAAATAGTAAATTTTTTTGTATAAATTTTAGTTTACAATTAATCTGTTATTTTTAAATATATATAATAGTAAATTATAAAAGTCTGGTTCACAACCCCTAATAACATCAACGTATATAATTTCCGTTAGAAATAAACTAGTTTAAATGACCATCTTATTACTTGGTACAGGGTTAACTGTGTGACAGGCTTAATTACTGCTATCAGCTAAGTTTGATTAGTTGTGCCAACGTTGGCAGCCATGATTGGACTCATTATGACATAAATCACTAACGCAGTTTCAACAAGAAGTAGATGTTTCTTGGTAACTAAACCATTACAACGAGCATGTAACATTTAAGTTAAATATTGCTATTTTGTGAGTTACAATGTTTATATACACCAAAGTTTATGAAGAATAAACAATTTAAATACAGATTTTTTAGTTAACATTTGTCAAAACAAATATATACTACTCCGTTTTAGCTTATAAGTGCCTACAATATATTTTATAATGAGCAATAAGTAATTTAATGATACTTCAAATTTTGTTGTGCATTGTGGAACAAGAATAAATTGTTTAATGATGTCTATACAATTTTGTCAAAGAAATCTCTGAAATATAATTAATAGAT
Organism: Stictocephala bisonia; assembly: GCA_035578905.1. NCBI lineage: Eukaryota > Metazoa > Arthropoda > Insecta > Hemiptera > Membracidae > Stictocephala > Stictocephala bisonia. Next base: position 81,817 of record JAQJVL010001237.1, on the reverse strand, counting down.
TGAAAAATGTACAAAGGTACCAGTTTTAAAAGACATGTAATTTTAGAGAAATAAATAGAGTTTTCAAATTTGAATTAACTAAAACTATTACTATAATATTACCTAATTTATTTTTTATTTATTTTTTCTACTATACGAAGAGTTTATTTGAATTCAATTTAGTGCTACAACAAAGAAATGCTGTTTATTGTAATTTAATATTTTAACAATTTAATTAACTACACTCACGTCCATATAATACTACTAGCAACTTATTTAGACATTTTTAAATCTAAAAATATGCAATAAGACGTATTTTTAAAACATGTTATCCTTAAAGGAAACCAGCATCTGGTAATTTATTAATATATAGAAATTAAAAAATAAATCCCCTTTTGTGATGAATAAGTAGTTTTAACAACGTGACGCTGTTAAAAATAGTAAAATATATGTTCCTACATTAGCTTATCCAATACACAAATGTCAGAACATGATAAGGTTGTAAAAGGACGCATTGCGGTGATTTTGTATTCCGGCCAACAGCTACACACTTGACCGCACGACTCATATCACAGGACCACCCCAAGGGGAGATAAGGGACCATTTATGATAAGGTAAATTTGACGTCTTATGAACCCTAATTTGACAATCACGATGTCAGAAGTAGTAATACATAATGTTCTCTACCTTTAAGACCAATTAAAAATTAGCGAAATATGTTATGTTTGAAAAATGTATGGAATAAAAATGTTAATGTAACAGTTGTCCAAATAAAAATAAAGCTTTGTGTGTTTTGTAGACAGTTTAAAAATTTTTAACAAATTTTGTCATGTAACAGTCATTACAGATATAACTCTTTATGAATGTCACAAACGAAATATGTCACGCAAGTTTCACTTTTGTTGACATGACGTTAGAAGTTATTTTGGACTTTATCGGTTAATTCACTACCAATACATTTTCCGTTACTTCACTACTACTACTTTTTCCGTTACTTCACTGACACTACTTTTTATCGAAATTATGGTTATGTTAGGTTAGGTCAGGTTAAGTTATGTTAGATGACTACTAGAGTTGGTCACAAACTGGAAAATCCAATGATTTACTTACCACCGAACGCGCTCTCTGTGTGTAAGTTCTTAGAAAGCGATAAGGATTCCTTACGTATGTATAATGAATACCATAGTGGACGTAAAAATTAGTGGGGAACAGTTCTCATAGCAATAGAATATTTATCAAGTAAAAAAGAATTAACGGAAAAAAGTAGTGGTAGTGAATCAACGGAGAAAATCCGTGATTTTTATTTACAATTTACTATAAGTCGGTTTAAAACTAATGGTAGTTCAAGTAATTATTTTACGAGTTTTTTTTTTTACAAATATTTAATTCTTGTTCATTGTAACGGAAAATTTAAATTGCATATGAACATTTGAACTTTAAAATACTTAATAATAGAAATAAGATAAAATATGCAACTATCTAACATTTTTAACGGCCATTACAGTAATTTATTTAGTCTCTTAAACATAGCCTTTCTAATTCATTACCATTTTTTTTATTTGTTAATTTAATTATTGTACAATATTATTGTTTTCAGTAGATCTGCATGGTGCCAACTACTAATGACAAATGTTTGTAGAAGGCCGTTCTGTGCTGATCAGTTCACTGTCTCTGCCTCCTCTAGTACAGTATTGGTGGACATTACACTAAAACTAACTGTACAAACACCTCGGGAATATACAAACAGAGAAATTCAGCTGACCAAGGTTTTTTAAAGAATATTTCCATGATTCTCAGGTGCCTAATTTTGGCACGAATGGCTTTTTTGTACTCATTTTGCGTCTTTTTTGGAGCAGCCACCCCATAATCTTAGCCCATATAACAAAACTGTATGAATGAGAAAAAATGCATTACAAATTCCAAAAAATTCCATCGAATAAGAATGAAATTCGTAAACAATATGGTTGTTCCAAGTCTGCCTTGGACGAAACCCCATTCTCGTACCCTTCAAGGAAGGAGTGGAGAAGGGTTTCTCTTAGAGAAGCGTCATTATCTTGTCTGTTGGATGGCTGGCGTGCGCTTATTCTTTCAAGAAAGGAGTCGAGTGAGGTTTCTCTTAAAGAAGCGTCATTTATCTTGACTGTTGGATGGCTGACGTGCGCTTATTCCTTCAAGGAAGGAGTGGAGTGAGGTTTCTCTTGGATAAGCGTCATGTATCTTGACTGTTGGATGGCTGACGTGCGCTTATTCCTTCAAGGAATGAGTGGAGTGAGGTTTCTCTTGGAGAAGCGTCATGTATCTTGACTGTTGGATGGCTGACGTGCGCTTATTCCTTCAAGGAAGGAGTGGAGTGAGGTTTCTCTTGGAGAAGCGTCATGTATCTTGACTGTTGGATGGCTGACGTGCGCTTATTCCTTCAAGGAAGGAGAGGAGTGAGGTTTCTCTTAGAGAAGCGTCATTATCTTGACTGTTGGTTGGCTGGCGTGCGCTTATTCCTTCAAGAAAGGAGTCGAGTGAGGTTTTTCTTAGAGAAGCGTCATGTATCTTGACTGTTGGTTGGCTGACGTGCGCTTATTCCTTCAAGAAAGGAGTGGAGTAAGGTTTCTCTTAGAGAAGCGTCATGTATCTTGACTGTTGGTTGGCTGACGTGCGCTTATTCTTTTAAGGAAGGAGAGGAGTAAGGTTTCTCTTAGAGAAGCGTCATGTATCTTGACTGTTGGTTGGCTGACGTGCGCTTATTCCTTGAGGTATGTATTATTAAAATTTGTTCAGGGGTTTGGTGATTTATTAAAATAGCTGAATACATTAATTTGGTTTTATTAAAAAACTTAATTCCATGTCTTATTTTGTTTTAGCTGTGATTCAGAGAGTCGTATCAATCAATACAAATTTAGTTCAACTTGTTGTAGAAATGATGTAAAATAATACTAATTATGTTTGGTACACATTGGACGACATTATACTTCCATATTTATGAGTACATTAATTTAAAATGTAGTAAGTAATGTTCTCAGATTGTGAATGGACTGAGAATCTCGAAATAAATTGATTAACCTATATATTTTTCATTTTATTTTTTATTTTTTTATTTTTATTCAATCACGTTCTCATACACCACGTATTATTTATCTGTACACACTACCTTCTGGTTGCCATGATGATGTCACACCACCTGGCTGACGCAGTTGCCTGGCTGACGGTATTCAAAAAAAAAAAAGTATTACATTCAAAAAGAAGATAAGTTAAGTCTCTGATTTACGTGCATTAACTAGATTCCTTTAACTAATTAAGTCAAGACTCATGGAGAATACTCAATGGTTGAACGGAAATAAGTTATTAAAAGTAATTTATTATGTTGAACAAAATGTAAATTCTTGGATCTAAACTAAAATCTTATTGAATTATTTATGAACCATCTTTTATAAATGAAGCAACCAGATTGTTAGAGGAATGTGTCATTCTTTTGTTATTAATTTTTTGTATTTTATCTATTTTTTTTTAACCTTTATATTTTCCTAATTCAAACTGATTTGTCATGGTTAAAAAAAATCTAAAAACACAGTAAAAACAGGGAACTAGTTATAAAACATGTAGTTTAATCAGGAAATACATATGCAATGACCAATTAAATAAAACAACAAAATAATTAAAAATAACGAACCACACCTTCTTTTTGAATTCTGATTGGACCATTAGGTTGAAATGACGGTATTAAATAGTATCTCATATAACCACGTTCTTATTCAAATTTTGAAGTTTTAGGACTCATAAATCTTGGATCTAAGTGATTCCTCATAAAGTTATAGTATTCTAATTTTACTTTTTTTTTTTTTAATTTCAAGAAACATTCAAAATACGAATATTTTACAAACTGTAGAGACAAGTTTTTTTTAGGGTTGACCTAACTGACTTAAAACTCGCCCTGTATAAACACATACGTTACTCCTATCACAATAAAGTTTGTTTTGCCAAAAAAAAAAAAAAAAATGGGTGATCACATTAAGGTTATTTTGTTCAATTAGTCGAGGAAATACTATAATTTATTGCATTATTGACTTATATAATTTAAAAAATAGCATTATTTATTGCCAAATATGATTAAATTATTTTAAAATAGTACCATGTTTCTCAATGGGATGAGATATTTATTCCAAATTAAATTGGGATCTAAGTTTACTCTTCGAGGGTCTAGTCTAACAAGTTTTACACAGACTTTTTTGATTCCTATCATATAAGTGTCCCTGTTGTAGCACTTACGTCTTTCATTTTATCAGAAGCTCAACACAACGTAGAATCAATAAATACAGTACATTAGGGATGGATGGAATGGGAAGGGGTTAGTTTTATCATAAACACCTGTATTGTTCTCAGGCCTCTTTGTGGCTGGACACTGAACACTGCACACTAGATCTGTAATGAAAACTGTAACAAAAGCATGTTATCAGTGGTTTCGTATATTTTATAATCTGAACAAAACAGTGCCAAAGTTTCTATCATTTTTTATGTGAAAAAATACAGTGACCAATGTAATAGTTCAAGAAAATAACAAACCAATAAAAGTCAGTTAATTGTATACGTCCAAGCAGAATTTATAATCAATGTATAAAATAGCAAATTATTAGACAAATCGTCGGATTTAAGTTTGGAAAGGTATGTGATATAAATGATAGATTACAATGATATATTACCAATGAGTTTAGAAAAATGACTAAATATTTATCAGGTTTATTGTGAAATCTGCTTGATTCTTTAATCCAAAGACACTTTTTTAAAATAAAAAATTGACTGGTTAGATAAAAAAATAATTGCTTATAAATTTATATTTTAACTAGTAAACTTTATATGAAAAAGAGGTAAAGTTAGTATCAGAGTTGTATTACGAGAAGGAGTGATCACAGAAGCACAGAAGTTAGGAAGAGCACACCTTGTTTGTCCCCGAAGTGAACGAGGAAGGGGTTTTGGTTATTTCTGCTCATCCATCTGGAAACATGTGCATGACGGGGGGGAGTTTCCCAGGCAGTAACCTTACAAAAGGAGGAGGATATGTTAGACTGTAACATTTTCTGCAATGAATTTATGCTTTATATAAGTTATCAAACGAACTGAAAGTGCACTCGAGGAAGAAGCATTAAATAAACCCACCCTTATACGAGTACATACTGTGGTTCTGTCTCAAATAACTATATTGCTGACAACTTTAACATTTTAAATGTATAAAATATGAATTTTTATACTGAAATAGTATTGACAAAATATGTATAGATATTGTTGGTGAATGTATGGAACTGCATCAAATTAAAGTTATTTATAATACTGTCGAAGGAAGTATTTGACAAAATACGAAGCATTTTTCAAGAAATTGTAAAAAAATGTAATTGCTTTTGTTGCGGAGTGTGAGGCTTGTAAAAGAACATGAAAAATGGCATAGTTATTTCCCCTTGTTTGTTTGATGCAGACTTAAATCCGTCTGTTTTGTGTACTTAACTCCAACTCAACAAAATTTAAAACAAAAATAATATTTATTCATGGTTCAAGCATATTTAGTTTATGAAATATTATAAAAGTGTCTTTGTTGATTGTAATGTTAAAATATTATTAATAGATAATAATATAAATAGAGATTGTAATTTAAAATACATTTTTTCGTAATACGACAATACACTATATTGACGACAATCCACTATATTGACGACAATACACAATATTGACGACAATACACTATATTGATGACAATCCACTATATTGACGACAATCCACTATATTGACGACAATACACAATATTGACTACAATACACTATATTGACGACAATACACTATATTGACGACAATACACTACATTGACGACAATACACTACATTGACGACAATACACTATATTTACGACAGTACACTATATTGACGATAATACAATATATTGACGACAATACACTACATTGACGACAATACACTACATTGACAAAAATACACTACATTGACGACAATACACTACATTGACATCAATACACTACATTGACAACAATACACTACATTGACGACAATACACTATATTGACGACAATACACTTCATTGACAACAATTAACTACATTGACAACAATACACTATATTGACGACAATACACTACATTTACGACAATACACTACATTGACAACAATACACTACATTGACAACAATACACTACATTGACAACAATACACTACATTGACAACAATACACTACATTGACGGCAATACACTACATTGACGGCAATACACTACATTGACAACAATACACTACATTGACAACAATACACTACATTGACAACAATACACTACATTGACAACAATACACTACATTGACAACAATACACTACATTGACAACAATACACTACATTGACAACAATACACTACATTGACGACAATACACTACATTGACAACAATACACTACATTGACAAGAATACACTACATTGACAACAATACACTACATTGACAACAATACACTATATTGACGGTAATACACTACATTGACAACAATACACTACATTGACGACAATACACTACATTGACAACAATACACTACATTGACGACAATACACTACATTGACGACAATACACTACATTGACGGCAATACACTACATTGACGATAATACACTACATTGACGACAATACACTATATTGACGACAATACACTACATTGACAACAATACACTATTTTGACGACCCTTGACATACACATCAAGTAATATATTTATTAACAATTGGTTTTATTGGTTTTATTTTTTCGTTTATAAAGGGGGTCCCATTCACACCTACACCCCACCGATCCACCCAGTTTCCAATGACACCGACTAGTTGAACTCTCAAGTGTCCAACAGCCTCGAGGCCCAACATGCAACACTTAAAAAATGGTGCTAGAATGGTTTAGTGTGAGTTTAGTGACAGTCAATAATCATATGTTGCTTTCAGAATCCTTATAAACCTACCACAATCTTTATCAAAAACAATATAGTTTGTGAAGCATGTTTGCAATATATCTGATCTCTAGATAGCTTATATTGATGTTCAACCATACCATATACTATTGAAGACATGAACTACTCATATTTATTGACAGTAAGCGAAAAAGAACTGTAACTAGTTCACAGACTTGAGTGATTCTCTAGTTTCTCTCTCTGATGTACATGAAACGTTCATGGTTCAAATTATTGTATCCCATTTATGAATGGCAAAATATTTTTTTTCGAATACTGAGATTTTACATTAAGTGAATGATTTGAACCCATTAAGCTAACATGAATGTTAATTGTCTCATTACGTCGTGCTTTCATAACCATAAAAAACAAGTGATTGTCACACAACACCAAAGTATTAAAATATAAGTACAAAATGTAAAAGAATTATGGTGATCAATTTCAATTACATTCTTCAGAAAAAAGGGATTAAAAAATGATCACATAATTTAGTTCTACGTGAGTAATATTTTCCCCTCACCTGCAAAAGCATGCTACTCCCCTGCTTATGACGGATTACCCGAGCCACCCCTGTATTGGGGGTGTAATGGAAGGGACTGTCTGTGAGACGTCCAGTATGTATGACTGATCACGTACTCGATACACAACCAGGCTCTCATCAACACTTGAAAATAGAGAGTTAGTGGGATGCTTTTAGAAAAACTAGTTGTGTCAAATATTTGGTGCGTGATTTCAAATCGTGAAATGCACATCAACTTAAAACAATCACAATTCCACAGAACATTTTTGGTTTTGCTGTTGTAAAGCATCGTAACAACTGTAAATATCGATCCAGAAGTAAAACAGCGAATTTAAGACATGGCTTCTATTAGAAAACTTTCTAATGAAGTATTGCAAAATATGAGTCAATAGAAACAGAGATAAATATTTATATCTTATTTTTCTTGTAGTCTTGTCTTTAAGAAATTTCTCAAATTCTCTGAAATGTTCATTAATGTAGCTATCTGATTTTCAAATATAACACAGAGCACTAAGCAATAAAAGCTGTGAAATCAGAAGTATTTCTCTGTCTTGAATTTAAACTAGCATCAGAAAAACTATTGAAATCAGCAATCCTAGTAATATTATGAATGTAAATGTTTCTATAGCTGGACGTTTGTACTCAATCACGCGAGTACCACTAAATGGGATTGTATTTAATTTGGCGCATAGGTTTTTTACAGTCCAGATTAAACATAGGATACTTTTAAATCTAATGTATGACATGGATAAACGACTTGTTGTTAACAAAAAAAGTAGTTTTATACATTATGTGAGATTTAAATAATGCTCCGGGCTATTATCTGTTGTTTTGTTGTTATATTCTTATCAATTATAATTTTATTTATGTGACATATTTGCACTCATATTTAAGCTACAAGTCCTCCCCGGTATGGTTCTAAAAAAAATCTGAAAATTGGACAGTGATCGTTTGATATCCAAACTATATAGTTTATATACAGGCAGAATTGTGATTTTTCTTTTTTTTCCTGTAAGTTTATTTTTATGTTCCTTTAATTTATTAATTTCATAAAGGGTGTAGAATGAATACTGAAGGGCTGGTGGATAATAATATTGTTCATATCTGTTAGAGCTTTAAAAACATTTTATAGTAAGCTAATATACATATGTTCACTATACATATACATAAATAGCCCTTATGTATATTCTCTATACACAATGGCTATTTGCCCTACGGGGTGGTTCTCTATGATTACTTACCCTTCCCTGCGTAGTTCTCTCTAAACCTTCATACCAATATAAAACCTCATCCTGCTACCGTTTTCCTGGAAAACAAAGTATTGCAGTCTAAAAGCTCCTATAAGTTTTCTTTAGGGGATTAAAACTTAATGCAATAATGCCAGGGTTAGTATAAATTACCTTGAAATTTTCACAATGAAACAAAATTAGCCAATCTTTGGGTCATGTTTATGATTCTTGTGTCAGCAATTTGAAATAAGCTATTAAATTATGCCAAATGACTTCCGAACGACCACCAGTGACCGGGCAGGCGGGCTCCGTGCAATGAAATGATCGCTCAGACGGTTACCCATCCAAGGGACAGCCACGATCGATGTTGCTTGACTCCGTTATCTTGCAATAACGTGGAACCCTTCGGGTTAAGACCACTCTTATGGAAAAAAGTGGAAGTTAAGAGGAAACAGCACCCCCTTAGGAATACAATTTTGATCAATCCTTTTTTAGTAGGTCTCTATGATATTAAAGCTAACTTCCTTCCAAATGTCATCAAAATATGTTCAGCAGTTCTGGAGTTTCGTAAAGAGCAAGTACGTCGTTTTTTAATTTTATTTATAAATATTTTATAAACCTATAAAATGTCACCAAATTACGGTGTTAACTAAGCAACGGTAGTCATCACCATGGAGACAGCAGGTTGTGGCAACACCCTTCGGTCACATCACACTGATGAGTGATCGTGAGGATAGAGAGGTCAGCTAATACACTCGAGTGAATAAATGCGTTAGAACAAGCAGTGGTAGTCATCACCATGGAGACAGCAGGTTGTCTGGTGGAAGTGGCAACACCCTTCGGTTACATCACACTGATGAGTGATCGTGAGGACAGAGAGCTTGGCTAATACACTCGAGTGAATAAATACGTTTGAACAAGCAGCGGTAGTCATCACCATGGAGACAGCAGGTTGTCTGGTGTAAGTGGCAACACCCTTCGGTCACATCGAACTGATGACTGATCGTGAGGATAGAGAGGTCGGCTAATACACTCGAGTGAATAAATACGTTAGAACAAGCAGCGGTAGTCATCACCATGGAGACAGCAGGTTGTCTGGTGAAAGTGGCAACACCCTTCGGTCACATCGAACTGATAACTGATCGTGAGGATAGAGAGGTCGGCTAATACACTCGAGTAAATAAATACGTTTGAACAAGCAGCGGTAGTCATCACCATGGAGACAGCAGGTTGTCTGGTGGACGTGGCAATACCCTTCGGTCACATCACACTGATGAGTGATCGTGAGGATAGAGAGGTCGGCTAATACACTCGAGTAAATAAATACGTTTGAACAAGCAGCGGTAGTCATCACCATGGAGACAGCAGGTTGTCTGGTGGACGTGGCAATACCCTTCGGTCACATCACACTGATGAGTGATCGTGAGGACAGAGAGCTTGGTTAATACACTCGAGTAAATAAATACGTTTGAACAAGCAGCAGTAGTCATCACCATGGAGACAATAGGATGTCTGGTGGAAGTGGCAACACCCTTCGGTCACATCACACTGATGAGTGATCGTGAGGACAGAGAGCTTGGCTAATACTCTCGAGTGAATAAATACGTTTGAACAAGCAGCGGCAAAATATTTTCTATGCTTTTTCATCACTCTTTCTGCTCAAAAGGAGAAATTTTATCTTTTCTTTCCACTCCAGTTATTATTTACCAAGATCCAACAACGTGGAGTGTGAGTAATCTAGTTAACTCTGTTTGATATAACACGAAACTTCAATTTAAAGTAATTCTATGTCAGGGTAATAGGATGCAGTCAAAATAAAGTAATATGATACTGAATGCTAACTTGGATGTTTTATTTGTTTATTACAATGAACTAAAGGCGTAAAGAAAGGGAAATAGTTCCCCAAGAACCTTTCCGCGTACTTGTAGTAAACACCTTTCTGAAACACAGGAGAGAGCAACTTTACAGCCCTCCTCGTAACTCTCGGGCGTTTTACAACCGGAAAGGAGGGAGTTATTAACCCACGAGCTAGCTAGTTAGCCCAGTACTGCCGGATTTTATTTAGAGTGAGTTTAAAAATATTTCATTTTGCTATTTATTAATGTACTCTCTTTAGTTTCGTGTGATTCGTTGCAGTTGAGAAGATTAACTAAAAATCACAACAACAAAAATTTCTGTAAATATTAATCATAATTATATAAACAGATTAACAGAGAATTATTAAAAAATAAGTTTAATTTGTTCATTTTCTTATTTAAAACAAACCTATAACACGTTTAAAAAAACTGATATTGAGATTTATCATGTGTACCTTTTTTATTTTTCAACTTTAAAGCTCATTTTTATAAGTTTTAGAAGGTCTAAGGTATTTTTAACATTAATATCAATTTGAAACAGGAATTACTAGGGGATGACTTGTAAATTATTAATTGTTTATCAATTTATAATTAATTGGGAATAACTTCAGGCATGTTATTGGTGGTATAACAAGTGTTTTATTGGTCCTTTAAGGCTATTTGGTCAAAAAACTTTCATTTTTTCGATGTTATTTACTTTATATCAGCTATTAAACGCCACCCAAATAGTTCTTTTTTTTAATTATGTTTATAGTTGTAAATACATCACCTCAAAGATGCGAATTTGGGATTTCTCGGTATATGCAGAATTAAGATATTATTTTCCCAGTTATTCCCAAATTTTTTAAACTAACCCTTACAGGACTGGTTTTGCTCATCAGTTATTTTAAATTAGATAATTTTACTGAAAATTAGCATATTTGAATATGTCTTTTCCGTTAATTCACTACCATAAACATATCTTATACTAACCTAGTTTAACAAAACCAAACCTATCATGACACAAATAAACCTAACCAAACCTAACATAACTTAACCAAAACTAACATAACATAAACAAGCCTAACATAACCTAACTAAAGTAGTGATAGTGAATTAACGGAAAAGATCCGGAAATTGTAATTAATATCTTAAACTATCTTAACTATACCAGATATAAAGAGTTGATGGATAAGCCTAAGACGACGAGAAAGAAGACAGGAAAATGAGGAGGGTATAATGCTGGAAAACTGTTACTTAAATTGCTCCTTTCAGTTAAACTGCTTGAAATTTGTCTACTGAAATGAGGCAAACTTTTTCACGCAGATGTGTAAACATAAATAAACACAAAGTTTTATGTTTATAACTGTACTTTTAAAAAGATTTATTGAAGAAATTTCAGGCAATCCGACTCACTGAGTAATATAATTAATTAATTTTGTATTATAAATATTTAGCTGTTGTATTAAACTTCAATAATTTATTTTTGTTCGAATTAATATATGAACTTATAATTTTAAAAATTCAAAAAATTTAATAGGAATTAATGGCTTTAAAGTATTACCTATTCTCATACTCCTTTAAGGCTTCAGCCATTCTTTTGGAGTCCCAATCTTCTGTAATAACTTAAAAGAGTTGCACGGTTCAGTTTGGTTTATCCTAAAAAATGGTTGGGTTTAAACTTGACATGAATCAGTAATCAGAATTTAGGATCTGTTGTCATCCTGCCCTGTAAAGTCTTTAAAGGAGACTTTTTATTAGTTATTTCTGTATTATGAGAAGTAATGCTGATTGGCATGAATTTCGGTAAATACCACTCAATCTATTTGAATTGTTTAAGGGACAGTTTTATGATATTGCCATATTTATATTAATTTCAAAAAATCTAATCTATTCATAAGAGTTAATTCACCATTTTAAATGTAAATGAGCTTGCCATGACTAAATTATTCTGAAACTGACTGGGATTTAAGATAAAGTGGTTGGAAAATTTATGAAGTTTCATCAAGTGGCATAGCGTATTTAGTTTTCCTCAAGTGAATTAGGCTTTATTTCACACAAAACGCTGTTATATCAATCTAACAGGAGCAGCTGCAGCAGCGTCTATTGTATTTTGAAAGACTTTAATATAGATAAGATTATGAATGCACGAAAGAATTACTTATTTTCAATAAAAATTCCAGAATCATATCAAACGTATGCACTAGCACGTGAACTTTGATTCTTAGGTTATGTTTCATAACATATACTCAGCAAATAATAGTACAAGATATTACAGCCAACCGTCATAAGTTTCCGACTATGACGAGTGTTGGTAAAAAAAATGGCGTAGTTGAACGCCAGTTTAATTTCTTTGTGAGGCCCATTGGTCTGAGAAAAGTAAACATGGTTTACCGATTTTGATCACCTTAATATTGCAGTAAATTTTGTAGTTATATTGTACTAAACTTCGGTATTTGTGCACTTTCTAGATCCCACGCCAACCTTGACTTATTTATCACCAAAAGGTAGAATCAGGCCTATATTTTTTGATAAAAGACATTTTATTCCGTGGAAATCACGTTTTATACAAATAAAATTGAAAATAATAAGTTTAGAAAATGTTATTTTTCGATTTATCTCAACTCGTGCTTTTTTCATCGACTTTTTTAATTTGATGTATTGTTTCGTGCCAAACATGAATTTGAAAACTATTTTGGTCCACAACTATTTCTCGAGGCATAGCGGAAAAACTACGTTCTTGGCAAATCACCTATGGTGGCCATTTGCCCAATGTTAATATCAGATATTATTAGCCACTAAAACAAATATTCTCATATATTCCCGCCGGAGAGACGGCCGCCAAGCTATCACGGAGGTGGGCACCGAATTAATGCATATGACGATCTTTTTTTAGTATATAGTCGATTAGGATAACGTAGGTTATGTTTGTTTAGGTTATTGAAAAATATATTTCTCGGGCCGAAAAATTAATAATTATTTTGAAAAAATTATTACAAATTCTTGTTTGGCATTTATATAAAACACAAAGATTTTTATGTAAATGCTTTTTTATAAAAATGTTTTTTTTTAATAAATACTTTTAAAAAAGTAACACTTTGCGTCTAAGGGTGGGTGGGTGGGTCAGTACCACTACGTTTGAGGGTGGGTCGGTGGGTGAGTACCACTGTGTGTGTAAGGGCACATGTAGTATGTAGGAGCTGATTTGAGACACATCATGTAGGCCTGTGCTCAAAGTTAAGTAAAATAAAAAAAGTTGCAAATTCCATATTTTTAAGAATTGGTTTTTTCACTACCATAAAAAAATAGTTTTTAGATTTATCGATAAATATAAAGTTTTCCGCAGCTAAAATCAACCTCTTCAAGAATTATAAACTCATATTTCACCACTTTTTCAAAAAGAGATCGTATTTTCAGAGGTGTCTGTCAATAAAGTGTATAATTACCTAAACTTGTTTTATGTGAGTTTCACTTGTATAATTGTGTAGCCATAAATCATTAATAATCATTCAGATATAAAGAATTTGAGATTGAATACAGTATGTAATTAATTAATAATATTAGCACTTGTTAATTTTAGTACTAAGTCTTTTACAGCAATAGAAGTAATTCCATACCAGATTTTTAACTTACTTTTTTGAAATGTTTTATTCCTTATTAAATACTGCCAGATCCCCTTCAAGATCCTTCCCTTTCATCGGAAAACAGATGAAATATTAATTGTGTTTGAACTGTTATCCCCCCCACTACCGTTCCCGTCATTCCATTACAGCTACCTTTCATTCCCCTCCACCCCACCATTCTCCATAACGTTGCTAAGGCAAACAGCCACCTTAGAGCCTGCTGGCGAATAATAAATTAAACATTGTGTTAGCAATATCTTCCAGATCTTTTTGAACTCTTCGCATGAACATTTATAATAATACTGAAAAACAACGTCTAATTTAATGTATCTTCTCTTATATTTCGTATATCTTGACTAAGCACTGGACTCAAAATATGCTTTATAAGTTGTATATATTTAAATATATTTGATGAATGTAGTCATTTTATTATGTTTCCATAATTGTTAACATATAGTTGTCTTTCATAGTACACGACTTACTTACTGTACACTTTTCATAATTGCAATCTATTTATTTATCATCACAAATTTTTTTATTTTATATTTTTTCATTTCCTAAACTGCAGTATATTTTGGTCCACAGATAGTTTTAAAAAGTTTTAATCAGACAATAATAAATGAGCTTGTTCTATCCGAGCAACATTCAAAAGGTGGTAAGAGTTAATCAGACAGTAAAACATGAGCTTGTTTTGTCCGAGCAGCATTCTCAAGGTGGTAATAGTAAATCAGACAGTAATAAATGAGCTTGTTCTGTCCGAGCAACATTCAAAAGGCGGTAAGAGTAAATCAGACAGTAATAAATGAGCTTGTTCTGTCCGAGCAGCATTCTCAAGGTGGTAAGAGTAAATAAGACAGTAATAAATGAGCTTGTTCTGTCCGAGCAGCACTCTCAAGGTAGTAAGAGTAAATCAGACAGTAATAAATGAGCTTGTTCTGTCCGAGCAGCATTCTCAAGGTAGTAAGAGTAAATCAGACATTAATAAATGAGCTTGTTCTGTCCGAGCAACATTCAAAAGGCGGTAAGAGTAAATCAGACAGTAATAAATGAGCTTGTTCTGTCCCAGCAGCATTCTCAAGGTAGTAAGAGTAAATCAGACAGTAATAAATGAGCTTGTTCTGTCCGAGCAACATTCAAAAGGCGGTAAGAGTAAATCAGACAGTAATAAATTAGCTTGTTCTGTCCGAGCAGCATTCTCAAGGTAGTAAGAGTTAATCAGACAGTAATAAATAAGCTTGTTCTGTCCGAGCAACATTCCCAAGGTGGTAATAGTAAATCAGACAGTAATAAATGAGCTTGTTCTGTCCGAGCAGCATTCTCAAGGTAGTAAGAGTTAATCAGACAGTAATAAATGAGCTTGTTCTGTCCGAGCAACATTCTCAAGGTGGTAAGAGTTAATCAGACAGTAATAAATGAGCTTGTTCTGTCCGAGCAACATTCTCAAGGTAGTAAGAGTTAATCAGACAGTAATAAATGAGCTTGTTCTGTCCGAGCAACATTCAAAAGGCAGTAAGAGTTAATCAGACAGTAATAAATGAGCCTGTTCTGTCTGAGCAGCATTCCCAAGGTGGTAAGAGATAATCAGACAGTAATAAATGAGCTTGTTCTGCCTAGTAACATTCCCAAGGAGGTAAGAGTTAATCAGACAGTAATAAATGAGCTTGTTCTGCCTAGTAACATTCCCAAGGAGGTAAGAGTTAATCAGACAGTAATAAATAAGCTTGTTCTGTTGATCAACATTCTAAAGGTGGTAAGAGTTAATCAGACAGTAATAAATGAGCTTGTTCTGTCCGAGCAACATTCTCAAGGTAGTAAGAGATAATCAGACAGTAATAAATAACCTTGTTCTGTCCGAGCAACATTCCCAAGGTGGTAATAGTTAATCAGACAGTAATAAATAAGCTTGTTCTGTCCGAGCAACATTCTCAAGGTAGTAAGAGGTAATCAGACAGTAATAAATGAGCTTGTTCTGTCCGAGCAACATTCTCAAGATAGTAAGAGTAAATAAGACAGTAATAAATGAGCTTGTTCTGTCCGAGCAGCATTCTCAAGGTGGTAAGAGTTAATCAGACAGTAATAAATGAGCTTGTTCTGTCCGAGCAGCATTCAAAAGGCGGTAAGAGTAAATCAGACAGTAATAAATGAGCTTGTTCTGTCCGAGCAGCATTCTCAAGGTAGTAAGAGTAAATAAGACAGTAATAAATGAGCTTGTTCTGTCCGAGAAGCATTCTCAAGGTGGTAAGAATAAATCGGACAGTAATAAATGAGCTTGTTCTGTCCGAGCAGCATTCTCAAGGTGGTAAGAGTTAATAGGACAGTAATAAATGAGCTTGTTCTGTCCGAGCAACATTCCCAAGGTGGTAAGAGTTAATCAGACAGTAATAAATAAGCTTGTTCTGTTGATCAACATTCCCAAGGTGGTAAGAGTTAATCAGACAGTAATAAATGAGCTTGTTCTGTCCGAACAACATTCTCAAGATAGTAAGAGTAAATAAGACAGTAATAAATGAGCTTGTTCTGTCCGAGCAGCATTCTCAAGGTGGTAAGAGTTAATCAGACAGTAATAAATGAGCTTGTTCTGTCCGAGCAGCATTCAAAAGGCGGTAAGAGTAAATCAGACAGTAATAAATGAGTTTGTTCTGTCCGAGCAGCATTCTCAAGGTGGTAAGAGCTAATCAGACAGTAATAAATGAGCTTGTTTTGTCCGAGCAGCATTCTCAAGGTAGTAAGAGTAAATCAGACAGTAATAAATGAGCTTGTTCTGTCCGAGCAGCATTCTCAAGGTGGTAAGAGCTAATCAGACAGTAATAAATGAGCTTTTTCTGTCCGAGCAACATTCAAAAGGCGGTAAGAATAAATCAGACAGTAATAAATGAGCTTGTTCTGTCCGAGCAACATTCAAAAGGCGGTAAGAGTTAATAAGACAGTAATAAATGAGCATGTTCTGTCCGAGCAGCATTCTCAAGGTAATAAGAGTAAATCAGACAGTAATAAATGAGCTTGTTCTGTCCGAGAAATATTCAAAAGGCGGTAAGAGTAAATCAGACAGTAATAAATGAGCTTGTTCTGCCCTAACAGCATTCTCAAGGTAGTAAGAGTAAATCAGACAGTAATAAATGAGCTTGTTCTGTCCGAGCAACATTCAAAAGGCGGTAAGAGTAAATCAGACAGTAATAAATGAGCTTGTTCTGTCCGAGCAGCATTCTCAAGGTAGTAAGAGTAAATCAGACAGTAATAAATGAGCTTGTTCTGTCCGAGCAACATTCAAAAGGCGGTAATAGTAAATCAGACAGTAATAAATGAGCTTGTTCTGTCCGAGCAACATTCAAAAGGCGGTAAGAGTTAATAAGACAGTAATAAATGAGCTTGTTCTGTCTGAGCAGCATTCTCAAGGTGGTAAGAGTAAACCAGACAGTAATAAATGAGCTTGTTCTGTCCGAGCAGCATTCTCAAGGTAGTAAGAATTAATCAGACAGTAATAAATGAGCTTGTTCTGTCCGAGCAACATTCAAAAGGCGGTAAGAGTTAATCAGACAGTAATAAATGAGCCTGTTCTGTCTGAGCAGCATTCCCAAGGTGGTAAGAGTTAATCAGACAGTAATAAATGAGCTTGTTCTGCCTAGTAACATTCCCAAGGAGGTAAGAGTTAATCAGACAGTTATAAATAAGCTTGTTCTGTTGATCAACATTCTAAAGGTGGTAAGAGTTAATCAGACAGTAATAAATGAGCTTGTTCTGTCCTAGCAACATTCCCAAGGTGGTAAGAGTTAATCAGACAGTAATAAATAAGCTTGTTCTGTCCTAGCAACATTCCCAAGGTGGTAAGAGTTAATCAGACAGTAATAAATAAGCTTGTTCTGTTGATCAACATTCCCAAGGTGGTAAGAGTTAATCAGACAGTAATAAATGAGCTTGTTCTGTCCGAGCAACATTCTCAAGATAGTAAGAGTAAATAAGACAGTAATAAATGAGCTTGTTCTGTCCGAGCAGCATTCTCAAGGTGGTAAGAGTTAATCAGACAGTAATAAATGAGCTTGTTCTGTCCGAGCAGCATTCAAAAGGCGGTAAGAGTAAATCAGACAGTAATAAATGAGCTTGTTCTGTCCGAGCAGCATTCTCAAGGTAGTAAGAGTAAATAAGACAGTAATAAATGAGCTTGTTCTGTCCGAGAAGCATTCTCAAGGTGGTAAGAATAAATCGGACAGTAATAAATGAGCTTGTTCTGTCCGAGCAGCATTCTCAAGGTGGTAAGAGTTAATAGGACAGTAATAAATGAGCTTGTTCTGTCCGAGCAACATTCCCAAGGTGGTAAGAGTTAATCAGACAGTAATAAATAAGCTTGTTCTGTTGATCAACATTCCCAAGGTGGTAAGAGTTAATCAGACAGTAATAAATGAGCTTGTTCTGTCCGAACAACATTCTCAAGATAGTAAGAGTAAATAAGACAGTAATAAATGAGCTTGTTCTGTCCGAGCAGCATTCTCAAGGTGGTAAGAGTTAATCAGACAGTAATAAATGAGCTTGTTCTGTCCGAGCAGCATTCAAAAGGCGGTAAGAGTAAATCAGACAGTAATAAATGAGTTTGTTCTGTCCGAGCAGCATTCTCAAGGTGGTAAGAGCTAATCAGACAGTAATAAATGAGCTTGTTCTGTCCGAGCAGCATTCTCAAGGTAGTAAGAGTAAATCAGACAGTAATAAATGAGCTTGTTCTGTCCGAGCAGCATTCTCAAGGTGGTAAGAGCTAATCAGACAGTAATAAATGAGCTTTTTCTGTCCGAGCAACATTCAAAAGGCGGTAAGAATAAATCAGACAGTAATAAATGAGCTTGTTCTGTCCGAGCAACATTCAAAAGGCGGTAAGAGTTAATAAGACAGTAATAAATGAGCATGTTCTGTCCGAGCAGCATTCTCAAGGTAATAAGAGTAAATCAGACAGTAATAAATGAGCTTGTTCTGTCCGAGAAATATTCAAAAGGCGGTAAGAGTAAATCAGACAGTAATAAATGAGCTTGTTCTGCCCTAACAGCATTCTCAAGGTAGTAAGAGTAAATCAGACAGTAATAAATGAGCTTGTTCTGTCCGAGCAACATTCAAAAGGCGGTAAGAGTAAATCAGACAGTAATAAATGAGCTTGTTCTGTCCGAGCAGCATTCTCAAGGTAGTAAGAGTAAATCAGACAGTAATAAATGAGCTTGTTCTGTCCGAGCAACATTCAAAAGGCGGTAATAGTAAATCAGACAGTAATAAATGAGCTTGTTCTGTCCGAGCAACATTCAAAAGGCGGTAAGAGTTAATAAGACAGTAATAAATGAGCTTGTTCTGTCTGAGCAGCATTCTCAAAGGTGGTAAGAGTAAACCAGACAGTAATAAATGAGCTTGTTCTGTCCGAGCAGCATTCTCAAGGTAGTAAGAATTAATCAGACAGTAATAAATGAGCTTGTTCTGTCCGAGCAACATTCAAAAGGCGGTAAGAGTTAATCAGACAGTAATAAATGAGCCTGTTCTGTCTGAGCAGCATTCCCAAGGTGGTAAGAGTTAATCAGACAGTAATAAATGAGCTTGTTCTGCCTAGTAACATTCCCAAGGAGGTAAGAGTTAATCAGACAGTTATAAATAAGCTTGTTCTGTTGATCAACATTCTAAAGGTGGTAAGAGTTAATCAGACAGTAATAAATGAGCTTGTTCTGTCCTAGCAACATTCCCAAGGTGGTAAGAGTTAATCAGACAGTAATAAATGAGCTTGTTCTGTCCTAGCAACATTCCCAAGGTGGTAAGAGTTAATCAGACAGTAATAAATAAGCTTGTTCTGTTGATCAACATTCCCAAGGTGGTATGAGTTAATCAGACAGTAATAAATGAGCTTGTTCTATCCGAGCAGCATTCTCAAGGTGGTAAGAGCTAATCAGACAGTAATAAATGAGCTTTTTCTGTCCGAGCAACATTCAAAAGGCGGTAAGAATAAATCAGACAGTAATAAATGAGCTTGTTCTGTCCGAGCAACATTCAAAAGGCGGTAAGAGTTAATAAGACAGTAATAAATGAGCATGTTCTGTCCGAGCAGCATTCTCAAGGTAATAAGAGTAAATCAGACAGTAATAAATGAGCTTGTTCTGTCCGAGAAATATTCAAAAGGCGGTAAGAGTAAATCAGACAGTAATAAATGAGCTTGTTCTGCCCTAACAGCATTCTCAAGGTAGTAAGAGTAAATCAGAGTAATAAATGAGCTTGTTCTGTCCGAGCAACATTCAAAAGGCGGTAAGAGTAAATCAGACAGTAATAAATGAGCTTGTTCTGTCCGAGCAGCATTCTCAAGGTAGTAAGAGTAAATCAGACAGTAATAAATGAGCTTGTTCTGTCCGAGCAACATTCAAAAGGCGGTAATAGTAAATCAGACAGTAATAAATGAGCTTATTCTGTCCGAGCAGCATTCTCAAGGTAGTAAGAGTAAATCAGACAGTAATAAATGAGCTTGTTCTGTCCGAGCAACATTCAAAAGGCGGTAATAGTAAATCAGACAGTAATAAATGAGCTTGTTCTGTCCGAGCAACATTCAAAAGGCGGTAAGAGTTAATAAGACAGTAATAAATGAGCTTGTTCTGTCTGAGCAGCATTCTCAAGGTGGTAAGAGTAAACCAGACAGTAATAAATGAGCTTGTTCTGTCCGAGCAGCATTCTCAAGGTAGTAAGAATTAATCAGACAGTAATAAATGAGCTTGTTCTGTCCGAGCAACATTCAAAAGGCGGTAAGAGTTAATCAGACAGTAATAAATGAGCCTGTTCTGTCTGAGCAGCATTCCCAAGGTGGTAAGAGTTAATCAGACAGTAATAAATGAGCTTGTTCTGCCTAGTAACATTCCCAAGGAGGTAAGAGTTAATCAGACAGTAATAAATAAGCTTGTTCTGTTGATCAACATTCTAAAGGTGGTAAGAGTTAATCAGACAGTAATAAATGAGCTTGTTCTGTCCTAGCAACATTCCCAAGGTGGTAAGAGTTAATCAGACAGTAATAAATGAGCTTGTTCTGTCCTAGCAACATTCCCAAGGTGGTAAGAGTTAATCAGACAGTAATAAATAAGCTTGTTCTGTTGATCAACATTCCCAAGGTGGTATGAGTTAATCAGACAGTAATAAATGAGCTTGTTCTATCCGAGCAACATTCTCAAGGTAGTAAGAGTAAATAAGACAGTCATAAATGAGCTTGTTCTGTCCGAGCAGCATTCTCAAGGTGGTAAGAGTAAATCAGACAGTAATAAATGAGCTTGTTCTGTCCGATCAGCATTCAAAAGGCGGTAAGAGTAAATCAGACAGTAGTAAATGAGCTTGTTCTGTCCGAGCAGCATTCTCAAGGTAGTAAGAGTAAATAAGACAGTAATAAATGAGCTTGTTCTGTCCGAGAAGCATTCTCAAGGTGGTAAGAATAAATCAAACAGTAATAAATGAGCTTGTTCTGTCCGAGCAGCATTCTCAAGGTGGTAAGAGTAAATAAGACAGTAATAAATGAGCTTGTTCTGTCCGAGCAACATTCCCAAGGTGGTAAGAGTTAATCAGACAGTAATAAATAAGCTTGTTCTGTTGATCAACATTCCCAAGGTGGTAAGAGTTAATCAGACAGTAATAAATGAGCTTGTTCTGTCCGAGCAACATTCTCAAGATAGTAAGAGTAAATAAGACAGTAATAAATGAGCTTGTTCTGTCCGAGCAGCATTCTCAAGGTGGTAAGAGTTAATAAGACAGTAATAAATGAGCTTGTTCTGTCCGAGCAGCATTCAAAAGGCGGTAAGAGTAAATCAGACAGTAATAAATGAGCTTGTTCTGTCCGAGCAGCATTCTCAAGGTGGTAAGAGCTAATCAGACAGTAATAAATGAGCTTGTTTTGTCCGAGCAGCATTCTTAAGGTAGTAAGAGTAAATCAGACAGTAATAAATGAGCTTGTTCTGTCCGAGCAGCATTCTCAAGGTGGTAAGAGCTAATCAGACAGTAATAAATGAGCTTTTTCTGTCCGAGCAACATTCAAAAGGCGGTAAGAATAAATCAGACAGTAATAAATGAGCTTGTTCTGTCCGAGCAGCATTCAAAAGGCGGTAAGAGTAAATCAGACAGTAATAAATGAGCTTGTTCTGTCCGAGCAGCATTCTCAAGGTAGTAAGAGTAAATAAGACAGTAATAAATGAGCTTGTTCTGTCCGAGAAGCATTCTCAAGGTGGTAAGAATAAATCGGACAGTAATAAATGAGCTTGTTCTGTCCGAGCAGCATTCTCAAGGTGGTAAGAGTAAATAGGACAGTAATAAATGAGCTTGTTCTGTCCGAGCAACATTCCCAAGGTGGTAAGAGTTAATCAGACAGTAATAAATAAGCTTGTTCTGTTGATCAACATTCCCAAGGTGGTAAGAGTTAATCAGACAGTTATAAATGAGCTTGTTCTGTCCGAGCAACATTCTCAAGATAGTAAGAGTAAATAAGACAGTAATAAATGAGCTTGTTCTGTCCGAGCAGCATTCTCAAGGTGGTAAGAGTTAATCAGACAGTAATAAATGAGCTTGTTCTGTCCGAGCAGCATTCAAAAGGCGGTAAGAGTAAATCAGACAGTAATAAATGAGCTTGTTCTGTCCGAGCAGCATTCTCAAGGTGGTAAGAGCTAATCAGACAGTAATACATGAGCTTGTTTTGTCCGAGCAGCATTCTCAAGGTAGTAAGAGTAAATCAGACAGTAATAAATGAGCTTGTTCTTTCCGAGCAGCATTCTCAAGGTGGTAAGAGCTAATCAGACAGTAATAAATGAGCTTTTTCTGTCCGAGCATCATTCAAAAGGCGGTAAGAATAAATCAGACAGTAATAAATGAGCTTGTTCTGTCCGAGCAACATTCAAAAGGCGGTAAGAGTTAATCAGACAGTAATAAATGAGCATGTTCTGTCCGAGCAGCATTCTCAAGGTAATAAGAGTAAATCAGACAGTAATAAATGAGCTTGTTCTGTCCGAGAAATATTCAAAAGGCGGTAAGAGTAAATCAGACAGTAATAAATGAGCTTGTTCTGCCCTAACAGCATTCTCAAGGTAGTAAGAGTAAATCAGACAGTAATAAATGAGCTTGTTCTGTCCGAGCAACATTCAAAAGGCGGTAAGAGTAAATCAGACAGTAATAAATGAGCTTGTTCTGTCCGAGCAACATTCAAAAGGCGGTAATAGTAAATCAGACAGTAATAAATGAGCTTGTTCTGTCCGAGCAGCATTCTCAAGGTGGTAAGAGTAAATAAGACAGTAATAAATGAGCTTGTTCTGTCTGAGCAGCATTCTCAAGGTGGTAAGAGTAAACCAGACAGTAATAAATGAGCTTGTTCTGTCCGAGCAGCATTCTCAAGGTAGTAAGAATTAATCAGACAGTAATAAATGAGCTTGTTCTGTCCGAGCAACATTCAAAAGGCGGTAAGAGTTAATCAGACAGTAATAAATGAGCCTGTTATGTCTGAGCAGCATTCCCAAGGTGGTAAGAGTTAATCAGACAGTAATAAATGAGCTTGTTCTGCCTAGTACCATTCTTAAGGAGGTAAGAGTTAATCAGACAGTAATAAATAAGCTTGTTCTGTTGATCAACATTCTAAAGGTGGTAAGAGTTAATCAGACAGTTATAAATGAGCTTGTTCTGTCCTAGCAACATTCCCAAGGTGGTAAGAGTTAATCAGACAGTAATAAATGAGCTTGTTCTGTCCTAGCAACATTCCCAAGGTGGTAAGAGTTAATCAGACAGTAATAAATAAGCTTGTTCTGTTGATCAACATTCCCAAGGTGGTATGAGTTAATCAGACAGTAATAAATGAGCTTGTTCTATCCGAGCAACATTCTCAAGGTAGTAAGAGTAAATAAGACAGTCATAAATGAGCTTGTTCTGTCCGAGCAGCATTCTCAAGGTGGTAAGAGTAAATCAGACAGTAATAAATGAGCTTGTTCTGTCCGAGCAGCATTCAAAAGGCGGTAAGAGTAAATCAGACAGTAATAAATGAGCTTGTTCTGTCCGAGCAGCATTCTCAAGGTAGTAAGAGTAAATAAGACAGTAATAAATGAGCTTGTTCTGTCCGAGAAGCATTCTCAAGGTGGTAAGAATAAATCGGACAGTAATAAATGAGCTTGTTCTGTCCGAGCAGCATTCTCAAGGTGGTAAGAGTAAATAGGACAGTAATAAATGAGCTTGTTCTGTCCGAGCAACATTCCCAAGGTGGTAAGAGTTAATCAGACAGTAATAAATAAGCTTGTTCTGTTGATCAACATTCCCAAGGTGGTAAGAGTTAATCAGACAGTTATAAATGAGCTTGTTCTGTCCGAGCAACATTCTCAAGATAGTAAGAGTAAATAAGACAGTAATAAATGAGCTTGTTCTGTCCGAGCAGCATTCTCAAGGTGGTAAGAGTTAATCAGACAGTAATAAATGAGCTTGTTCTGTCCGAGCAGCATTCAAAAGGCGGTAAGAGTAAATCAGACAGTAATAAATGAGCTTGTTCTGTCCGAGCAGCATTCTCAAGGTGGTAAGAGCTAATCAGACAGTAATACATGAGCTTGTTTTGTCCGAGCAGCATTCTCAAGGTAGTAAGAGTAAATCAGACAGTAATAAATGAGCTTGTTCTGTCCGAGCAGCATTCTCAAGGTGGTAAGAGCTAATCAGACAGTAATAAATGAGCTTTTTCTGTCCGAGCAACATTCAAAAGGCGGTAAGAATAAATCAGACAGTAATAAATGAGCTTGTTCTGTCCGAGCAACATTCAAAAGGCGGTAAGAGTTAATCAGACAGTAATAAATGAGCATGTTCTGTCCGAGCAGCATTCTCAAGGTAATAAGAGTAAATCAGACAGTAATAAATGAGCTTGTTCTGTCCGAGAAATATTCAAAAGGCGGTAAGAGTAAATCAGACAGTAATAAATGAGCTTGTTCTGCCCTAACAGCATTCTCAAGGTAGTAAGAGTAAATCAGACAGTAATAAATGAGCTTGTTCTGTCCGAGCAACATTCAAAAGGCGGTAAGAGTTAATAAGACAGTAATAAATGAGCATGTTCTGTCCGAGCAGCATTCTCAAGGTAATAAGAGTAAATCAGACAGTAATAAATGAGCTTGTTCTGTCCGAGAAATATTCAAAAGGTGGTAAGAGTTAATCAGACAGTAATAAATGAGCTTGTTCTGTCCGAGCAACATTCTCAAGGTAGTAAGAGCTAATCAGACAGTAATAAATGAGCTTGTTCTGTCTGAGCAACATTTAAAAGGCGGTAAGAGATAATCAGATAGTAATAAATAACCTTGTTCTGTCCGAGCAACATTCTCAAGGTAGTAAGAGTTAATCAGACAGTAATAAATAAGCTTGTTCTGTCCGAGCAACATTCTCAAGGTAGTAAGAGCTAATCAGACAGTAATAAATAAGCTTGTTCTGTCCGAGCAGCATTCTCAAGGTAGTAAGAGTAAATCAGACAGTAATAAATGAGCTTGTTCTGTCCGAGCAACATTCAAAAGGCGGTAATAGTAAATCAGACAGTAATAAATGAGCTTGTTCTGTCCGAGCAACATTCAAAAGGCGGTAAGAGTTAATAAGACAGTAATAAATGAGCTTGTTCTGTCTGAGCAGCATTCTCAAGGTGGTAAGAGTAAACCAGACAGTAATAAATGAGCTTGTTCTGTCCGAGCAGCATTCTCAAGGTAGTAAGAATTAATCAGACAGTAATAAATGAGCTTGTTCTGTCCGAGCAACATTCAAAAGGCGGTAAGAGTTAATCAGACAGTAATAAATGAGCCTGTTCTGTCTGAGCAGCATTCCCAAGGTGGTAAGAGTTAATCAGACAGTAATAAATGAGCTTGTTCTGCCTAGTAACATTCCCAAGGAGGTAAGAGTTAATCAGACAGTAATAAATAAGCTTGTTCTGTTGATCAACATTCTAAAGGTGGTAAGAGTTAATCAGACAGTAATAAATGAGCTTGTTCTGTCCTAGCAACATTCCCAAGGTGGTAAGAGTTAATCAGACAGTAATAAATGAGCTTGTTCTGTCCTAGCAACATTCCCAAGGTGGTAAGAGTTAATCAGACAGTAATAAATAAGCTTGTTCTGTTGATCAACATTCCCAAGGTGGTATGAGTTAATCAGACAGTAATAAATGAGCTTGTTCTATCCGAGCAACATTCTCAAGGTAGTAAGAGTAAATAAGACAGTCATAAATGAGCTTGTTCTGTCCGAGCAGCATTCTCAAGGTGGTAAGAGTAAATCAGACAGTAATAAATGAGCTTGTTCTGTCCGATCAGCATTCAAAAGGCGGTAAGAGTAAATCAGACAGTAGTAAATGAGCTTGTTCTGTCCGAGCAGCATTCTCAAGGTAGTAAGAGTAAATAAGACAGTAATAAATGAGCTTGTTCTGTCCGAGAAGCATTCTCAAGGTGGTAAGAATAAATCAAACAGTAATAAATGAGCTTGTTCTGTCCGAGCAGCATTCTCAAGGTGGTAAGAGTAAATAAGACAGTAATAAATGAGCTTGTTCTGTCCGAGCAACATTCCCAAGGTGGTAAGAGTTAATCAGACAGTAATAAATAAGCTTGTTCTGTTGATCAACATTCCCAAGGTGGTAAGAGTTAATCAGACAGTAATAAATGAGCTTGTTCTGTCCGAGCAACATTCTCAAGATAGTAAGAGTAAATAAGACAGTAATAAATGAGCTTGTTCTGTCCGAGCAGCATTCTCAAGGTGGTAAGAGTTAATAAGACAGTAATAAATGAGCTTGTTCTGTCCGAGCAGCATTCAAAAGGCGGTAAGAGTAAATCAG
The DNA here is from genome assembly GCA_035578905.1 of Stictocephala bisonia. Taxonomy (NCBI): domain Eukaryota; kingdom Metazoa; phylum Arthropoda; class Insecta; order Hemiptera; family Membracidae; genus Stictocephala; species Stictocephala bisonia. The sequence goes on along the minus strand of JAQJVL010001237.1, from coordinate 54,897 downwards.
ACAGTAATAAATGAGCTTGTTCTGTCCGAGCAGCATTCTCAAGGTGGTAAGAGCTAATCAGACAGTAATAAATGAGCTTGTTTTGTCCGAGCAGCATTCTTAAGGTAGTAAGAGTAAATCAGACAGTAATAAATGAGCTTGTTCTGTCCGAGCAGCATTCTCAAGGTGGTAAGAGCTAATCAGACAGTAATAAATGAGCTTTTTCTGTCCGAGCAACATTCAAAAGGCGGTAAGAATAAATCAGACAGTAATAAATGAGCTTGTTCTGTCCGAGCAGCATTCAAAAGGCGGTAAGAGTAAATCAGACAGTAATAAATGAGCTTGTTCTGTCCGAGCAGCATTCTCAAGGTAGTAAGAGTAAATAAGACAGTAATAAATGAGCTTGTTCTGTCCGAGAAGCATTCTCAAGGTGGTAAGAATAAATCGGACAGTAATAAATGAGCTTGTTCTGTCCGAGCAGCATTCTCAAGGTGGTAAGAGTAAATAGGACAGTAATAAATGAGCTTGTTCTGTCCGAGCAACATTCCCAAGGTGGTAAGAGTTAATCAGACAGTAATAAATAAGCTTGTTCTGTTGATCAACATTCCCAAGGTGGTAAGAGTTAATCAGACAGTTATAAATGAGCTTGTTCTGTCCGAGCAACATTCTCAAGATAGTAAGAGTAAATAAGACAGTAATAAATGAGCTTGTTCTGTCCGAGCAGCATTCTCAAGGTGGTAAGAGTTAATCAGACAGTAATAAATGAGCTTGTTCTGTCCGAGCAGCATTCAAAAGGCGGTAAGAGTAAATCAGACAGTAATAAATGAGCTTGTTCTGTCCGAGCAGCATTCTCAAGGTGGTAAGAGCTAATCAGACAGTAATACATGAGCTTGTTTTGTCCGAGCAGCATTCTCAAGGTAGTAAGAGTAAATCAGACAGTAATAAATGAGCTTGTTCTTTCCGAGCAGCATTCTCAAGGTGGTAAGAGCTAATCAGACAGTAATAAATGAGCTTTTTCTGTCCGAGCAACATTCAAAAGGCGGTAAGAATAAATCAGACAGTAATAAATGAGCTTGTTCTGTCCGAGCAACATTCAAAAGGCGGTAAGAGTTAATCAGACAGTAATAAATGAGCATGTTCTGTCCGAGCAGCATTCTCAAGGTAATAAGAGTAAATCAGACAGTAATAAATGAGCTTGTTCTGTCCGAGAAATATTCAAAAGGCGGTAAGAGTAAATCAGACAGTAATAAATGAGCTTGTTCTGCCCTAACAGCATTCTCAAGGTAGTAAGAGTAAATCAGACAGTAATAAATGAGCTTGTTCTGTCCGAGCAACATTCAAAAGGCGGTAAGAGTAAATCAGACAGTAATAAATGAGCTTGTTCTGTCCGAGCAACATTCAAAAGGCGGTAATAGTAAATCAGACAGTAATAAATGAGCTTGTTCTGTCCGAGCAGCATTCTCAAGGTGGTAAGAGTAAATAAGACAGTAATAAATGAGCTTGTTCTGTCTGAGCAGCATTCTCAAGGTGGTAAGAGTAAACCAGACAGTAATAAATGAGCTTGTTCTGTCCGAGCAGCATTCTCAAGGTAGTAAGAATTAATCAGACAGTAATAAATGAGCTTGTTCTGTCCGAGCAACATTCAAAAGGCGGTAAGAGTTAATCAGACAGTAATAAATGAGCCTGTTATGTCTGAGCAGCATTCCCAAGGTGGTAAGAGTTAATCAGACAGTAATAAATGAGCTTGTTCTGCCTAGTACCATTCTTAAGGAGGTAAGAGTTAATCAGACAGTAATAAATAAGCTTGTTCTGTTGATCAACATTCTAAAGGTGGTAAGAGTTAATCAGACAGTAATAAATGAGCTTGTTCTGTCCTAGCAACATTCCCAAGGTGGTAAGAGTTAATCAGACAGTAATAAATGAGCTTGTTCTGTCCTAGCAACATTCCCAAGGTGGTAAGAGTTAATCAGACAGTAATAAATAAGCTTGTTCTGTTGATCAACATTCCCAAGGTGGTATGAGTTAATCAGACAGTAATAAATGAGCTTGTTCTATCCGAGCAACATTCTCAAGGTAGTAAGAGTAAATAAGACAGTCATAAATGAGCTTGTTCTGTCCGAGCAGCATTCTCAAGGTGGTAAGAGTAAATCAGACAGTAATAAATGAGCTTGTTCTGTCCGAGCAGCATTCAAAAGGCGGTAAGAGTAAATCAGACAGTAGTAAATGAGCTTGTTCTGTCAGAGCAGCATTCTCAAGGTAGTAAGAGTAAATAAGACAGTAATAAATGAGCTTGCTCTGTCCGAGAAGCATTCTCAAGGTGGTAAGAATAAATCAAACAGTAATAAATGAGCTTGTTCTGTCCGAGCAGCATTCTCAAGGTGGTAAGAGTAAATAAGACAGTAATAAATGAGCTTGTTCTGTCCGAGCAACATTCCCAAGGTGGTAAGAGTTAATCAGACAGTAATAAATAAGCTTGTTCTGTTGATCAACATTCCCAAGGTGGTAAGAGTTAATCAGACAGTAATAAATGAGCTTGTTCTGTCCGAGCAACATTCTCAAGGTGATAAGAGTTAATCAGACAGTAATAAATGAGCTTGTTCTGTTGGATACGCAAAACAAGGACAGTAAGTGATAATATTATAATGTTACTTCCTAATGCAGTAAATGTGTTGAAGAATGTTTATGAAGATATCTTCAGAGACATGTGACCTCTTTCTGCTACATGGAACCGTGTAATGCGTTATGAAACATATGAGGGACAGTATACACAATGGCAGACCATCCGAGGGTGAAACGGAACATTGTTGTATCTTATAGAGGGATAAGGGAAGGGATTTAACGTCCCTTGCATGTTAGATGTGAAGTAACCTAAGAACATCGTGTTTGTATTTATATCTTAAAACAAGTTTTAGTTTATTAGTTTAATTTTTTTTTAATTTTATGATATACGTATGTTATGATTTTCTGTACAAGATATGTCCAATACGAGTTTTAAAGTGTTTATTACATTAAAACTAACAAAACTCTATCTAACATAAAAATTGTTTTATATACGTAAATTAAAAACATTAAATATTTACGTATTAATACGTTGTGTATCTAAAGTTTGCTACACAAAAGCTACTTGTTTAAATTGATATTCAAACAAATATAGAATATATGACTGTGATTCATTTATCATTTTTCATTATTATTAATTCATAAGACGCCGATCGTCAAGATATGACCGAATATCCTGGCGAATTAGTGTGATAAGTGTAAATGAACGAGTGTTGTCATTGATACTATGGTCGACTGTTTCTCAGAAAGAGAGATTATTAATAGCCCAATAGTAAGAATAACTTAGGAACTTACAGCTTTACGTAGCATTCGAACCACGTAGTAATGGTCTGATTTTTAGCTTACTGACAAGCTTGACACTCAGTTCACTCCCCTACACAACATCTGAACCTTGACTACCATCCTACATAGACACTTTAGACTTCTCTAGTAGTGTCCACGTCGATGGCAACCATTGATCGGATAATCTCTTCAACACTTTGGTCCCAAGCTGGGTTACAGCCCTGCACCACTAGAGCCGACATACTACGTTATACGATGGCCAGTACGTAGTTTACGATGGACACTTACGCCACTTTTACACGCCCCCTTATCTGTCCATCAATGAGGGGGGTATTTTCACATAATTAATAATTTGATGACAATATTCCTTCTAAGAGAATCGTTTAGTTTTTAAGTTTTTTTTTAAGTTTTTTCTACTCACTAGCTACTGCGAGAGTGTGGTTTTTACATAATTTTTATTAATTCTATATTACACATTTATTGATTTTATTTTGACGATTTAAATCTACTCTTTGATTAACGATTTATAAAAGTAATACTAATTTAATAATTAAGGTTTAGCTTATGTAAATTTAGTAAATAAAATATAAATGTAATAGAAATAGGTTTGATTTAGTTTGTATTTTCATTAAATTTTAAAATATATCTAATAAATTAAATATTCTGTAAATCCTTAAATTGTAAAAACAATCAAATAAATGCTATTACTTAAAAGTGTTAAACTATTTTAATTACCAGATATTTAACTTAAACTACTAATGAAGTGAAGCAGGCTCAAAGTGATGTTTCACTCGGATTTCACCAATCATAACAGCTCGTTGGGGATGCTTTCCACTCGGATGCTAATTGGAAAAGCTCTGCATAAATTTCCTCGTGAAATAATGAGACGCTTATAAAGCAGACTTGCCTTGTACTTTGTCTGTTAACGTAACTCAGGACATCGTTAGATAACAATCGAACTCTTTGTTTTAGATTTATACATTTTCCAACAGATAGGTACTACTTTTTTGACACTTAAACCTAAGTATTTTCTTACAATACTTTGGAGGATTTGCAAAACAATGGAATTGTTTTATATTCTCTTATATTTTGAAAACATTTTTTAATTAATTTTTTCATAAACAATAATATTCTATAAAACTATGACATTTGTAATAAACCTAATAGAGTTTTGGGTTATTGTCTTTAATCTAAAACTACTTTGGATGTAACTCTGTACTCCATTTCTAAAATTCTGAATAAACTGACTTACTCGCTAATTTGATTTTTGTTGTATCAAATATTGAATAAGAAGCTTAATTAATAGTTGTTAGTAATTTACAATACAGTTAAGAAGTATTTCTCTGTTTAAAGATGAACATAAAATGACCAAAATATAGTTTTACAGTGCAATACAAGCTTTATTGTTAGTATTTTACGAGAATAAAATGAACAATTTAAATTTTCCTACCTCATTTTAACCAGCATGAATATGTAAAAAGTAGGTTCAAGTAACTTTAAATTCAAGGACATGCACATATCAGAGGTGCATCCATATTCAAAGTGATCGAGTAAATCATTTGTCAACTAGATTGATACCGTAGTTGACATGGATGAAGATTGACGTAAATAGGACATCTAAAATTGACATATTGAAATGAGTTGTAAATGACAAACAACAAGTTAAGGAACTGAGTCATCCACTTCACTGCTGTTACCTCTTTAATTAGATATTCATACCATTATTACCATTGGCAATAGGAACATACACTGTCCAAGGTAATAGATATCCTGAAGACGCATGCTTGTGCTGCTATCTAACGTCGGTTGGTTCAGCTGATGACCACCGGCTGTTCATATGTCATCGGGTCATGATTAATTACACTCTCAAGAAACAGTCGGCCTTAGTTTGTAACAATGACTAAATTCACTCATCTACTCTCATCACGCTGATTCCAAATCTATATTCGTCCATATTTTGAAGATTGGCGTCTTAATAGTAAATAAATAAGCACTCGGACAACTTCTTAGCGTACTATTATCTCCTTAGCGTACTATTACCTCCTTAGCGTACTATTATCTCCTTAACGTACTATTATCTCCTTAACGAACTACTACCTCCTTAACATACTATTATCTCCTTAACGTACTAGTACTTCCTTAGCGTACTATTATCTTCTTAGCGTACTATTATCTCCTTAGCGTACTAGTATCTCCTTAACCTACTATTATCTCCTTAACGAACTAGTACTTCCTTAGCGTACTATTATCTTCTTAGCGTACTATTACCTCCTTAGCGTCCTATTATCTCCTTAACGTACTATTATCTCCTTAACGAACTACTACCTCCTTAACCTACTATTATCTCCTTCACCTACTATTACCTCCTTAACGTACTAGTACTTCCTTAGCGTACTATTATCTTCTTAGCGTACTAATATCTCCTTAGCGTACTATTATCTCCTTAACGTACTATTATCTCCTTAGCGTACTATTATCTTCTTAGCGTACTATTATCTCCTTAGCGTACTATTATCTCCTTAACGTACTAGTACTTCCTTAGCGTACTATTATCTTCTTAGCGTACTATTATCTCCTTAGCATACTATTACCTCCTTAGCGTACTATTATTTCCTTAACGTACTAGTACTTCCTTAGCGTACTATTATCTCCTTAACGTACTAGTACTTCCTTAGCGTACTATTATCTTCTTAGCGTACTATTATCTCCTTAGCGTACTATTACCTCCATAACCTACTATTATCTCCTTAACGTACAAGTACTTCCTTAGCGTACTATTACCTCCTTAACGTACTAGTACTTCCTTAGCGTACTATTATCTTCTTAGCGTACTACTATCTCCTTAGCGTACTATTATCTTCTTAGCGTACTATTATCTCCTTAGCGTACTATTACCTCCTTAGCGTACTATTATCTCCTTAACGTACTCTTATCTCAGCTATAGATCACATTGTCACTACTGCGTAATAGAAACAGAGAGCGGGATGAGGAGAGATGGAGAAAGAGTAAGACCGCTCACGTTTCCTGTAAACACCGAACTTCCTGGATCAGCCACAAAAGGGTATCAGTCTGTGCCTATTCACCTCCAGACAGGTACCAGGCATTTGCTGGGATGATGGTTCAAATCATGAAAAATAACCTGCCAATTGGAGAATTTGAAAATGATACCAACGCAGAAATTGTTGACTGCCCACCAGGCCATAGAGTAAGACATTAACAAGTAATTCTGTAGTTACTGACTACATTTTATACTTTGATTATTTACAACTACAATAGATATTCAATAGGAATATTTGTGCCTGTAATGTTGTTAGATAGTAAGGCCCACAACCACAGCTGGTTTAAACTGCATTACATTTACATGGAACTACACTAGCGCTCCACAATGGACCACAAAAACAGCTGATATTTTGAGACTGAAAACTTAACATTGGATGGGAAATCTATCAGATGTTTATATTAACTAATCACAGTATTCTTATTAATTACGTTTGCATTCTTAGGTTCACTTTACTTAGGGATTTCAATGTATATAAAAACTTAACTGTAACATTATATTCTTAAATTTACTTCTTTTAGCAAGGCTTATGGAAGCAGTTTAGGTTGAGCTCAATACGTGAAAGTCCTCTTCACGTGTCTTTGAATGTGAACGGGCAGACAGTGTTTCATGTCAACACACTGTCAGTCCTTTAGTTGAGCGATTTTCCAATAATTATATTTGACGCATGAGTCAATAATTTAGATATATTCAATATCAAATCGATTTTAAAAACATACTTTGAAATAGTTGTTTAATTTAACTCTTAACAGATAAATATATTAAAAATATTCTCAAGATATCCATTGTTACTGTGAAGCCTCTTTTATTACATAGTATGAACTTTTATTGTTCCTAGTCATAAGAACTATTGTTAGAATTTAAAATATTGCTTAGTTACTACCTTACTTAATTTAATACTCTTTGGTGCATAGACCAAGAAGTAGTGTTTTTAATACCATTGACACTATGCATCCACTTTATAATATTGTTCTTCTCACTTCAAATTGTACCTTTGGTATTATAGATTTATTGTTGGTGCTTAATCTAATTTTTTTTGTGTATACCTGTATATGTTCAAAGTATTTATATGCAAGTATATTGAGTATATTTAAGTATTATATGTATGTGTGTGTGTTTTGTTTTTTTTCTAATTTTTTAGGCTAGTTTGTTGTGTTTATTCACATTATCTACTGCTTTAAATTAAGCACTAAATTGTATTGCCATCCCTTGTAACATTTCAGAGTTGAAAATGATGTACTGCCATAAATAAAATAAATAAATAAAAGATATTTTAAAGACGTTTGAATTAAAGTGTGGCAATTGCTACAAAAAGGCTTTCAACTTAATGAACCACGATTGCTACTATATTATATTATTGTAATTCGTTTTTCTAACTGTTAATTAACGTATGGTAGTCTCCCAATGATGCAGAGTTGGTTATGGAGTACCACAATTGTGAATGGCTGTTGTTTGGGGTTGTATTGTAATAAGCACCCCAAGCCTAATGACGACGTCATTCAATACAACCCCCCCTCCCCCAAGAACGAGGTAATCTCAAACACATTTACCACTACAATGTGCACCTAATTTGTGATGATCATTAATGTGCCAATCAAGTAACTTTGCATATTTTAAGGTTCTAACCTTACCAAACAATGCGCAGAAGTATTAATATATTTTATTACTGTACTTATTTTATTGCAAGTTGTGACATTTACATAAATGCATTTGTAAAAAACAGTTTTAATAGTGTTTATTTTTTTAATTGCATTATGCACTTTTTAATTTACAACTTTTCTTGCAACAAGAAAACTTTTTTAAGGAACTGAAGAAAAGTTGAATATTTAATATAACATTAGGATCAAACGTGTTACATGGGTTCAATGTACATTTCATAAAGAAATTTGATGGGTCAGTTCAAAATAACAAATTTTGTAATTTTTCCACTAATTCAAAGATAAATAATTCCAGGATTATAAATTTAATATTTTAATTAAAAAAAATATATATATATTTTTTATAAAAATAATGAAATGTATTGTGTCCTGTTTAAATGTTGTTTTCATTTTAATGAGTGACAATTTCATTCCACTGAGAATCCCACCTTAGTCAGAATTGATATAATCGTAAATAGTCATATATCAATAATAATGTATTTTTATCTTTTCCTAGGCTAACAAAATAATTTTTTTATAATCATTTGTTTGAACTCGTCCTTTTCAAGTTCTTAAGCCTTTTATTACAACTCTTTGTTCATAAGTTTTATTGAATAAACCTAGTTATTTATTGTTCTATCTCTGCCTGATTTAATGTTACATTTATAATTAATTGTTCAATCTACAATACCTTCAGTTACTGGGGATACTATAGATTTCAACAATATAGATTTATTATTTGTTCCATGAACGGGTCATTCTTCAACAGGTAATAATTGAGGATAGCTGTAGTATAAAATTAATATTGTTTAGAAGATAAGTATATTGATTATTAAAATTAAGTAATTTTTAATCACTAATTAATTTGTGTTTGATGTTGTTATTTTACCAAATACTTTAAATCGGCAGAAGTAATATCATCTGCTCCCACCAAGAATATATTTCTAAATACTTTCACTACCTCTATTTTATTTTAGCCCATAAATAATAAGACAGTCATAATCATAAGGATGTCATAATCATTAATCATAAGAAGTTTAACTCAAAAATATATCTGTATTAATTTAAGAAGACAAGCACAAAGTAAAAGGACTTAGCTAAATAAAATTCTTCGTAACACTTAGTGACTAATTCTATCATAACTGCAATAAAACATTTTTAATTCGTTATACTATATAACAGGTCAAATATTCATAAAATAAGTATTTCTAAGTGGTAAATGTTGATAAAATAAAAGGACTTATACGGGATATAAAGAATTTAGTAGAACACAATCACAAGTAATCATATTGCGAATACTTTGATTGTTTCCTGTAAACTTTCTTTGGTTCTTTCAAAAATTATGGACTGCTCCAAGGCCAGTTTTTACGTCAATCAAAACAACTAAGACTAATTTCCAGCAGAGGACTTCTTGCCAAAATGAAATAAATGAACCATAAATTTAACTAAGAAAGTAATGTAATTGTCATATTTAAACTGTTACTATCTCGACAAAGTTCAAGGTGAAATTTTTATGTAAAAGGCTTACACTCACTCTAAAACCCTCTGATCCTGTCACTGGCCTTACACACAGCCAACTTAACTATTACGTGTCTAAAACAGCCATAATTCCTAAACATACAAGACTCAGAAATGAGGCCAAATAGGCTGAGTATGGGTTATCACACATTCAAAATATTCTAGTATTCAATTTATTAATATTCGTAAGATTAATTTCTATTATTCAAAACCTATTTTATTTATGATGTCTTTGGTTTCGGATATTTTGTGTAAAATATCAGAACAAATTTAGTTGCATAGACAACTGGATTTATCAATTCTACCGGTGTTAAAATTGGATCAACTCTTTTAATCGTGTTCCTCTTATTGGACTATCTATTTCAATAACAGCAGAGCTCTTAAGTGCAACAGATGGTTTATGAAAGATTCATCTTGATGCAGATTTTTCATATTCCATTTCTAATAAAACATTATTAAAATGAAATTTAACAGTATTTTTAACTATTTCTGTTTGTTTTAATTTGCATGTGAATTAGTTGTTGACATCTCCAGATTCCCCATCTGAATTAGAATCATCATCTGTTTATTTTTAATTATCATATGTTGCTAAACATTTTTTATTTTGTCAAACCCACTTTTCTTACTTACAGATACCCAATACCCTAATTTATTATACGCGCGCATCCTTTGCACTAGATTTTACGTGAAAGACAGATATTGTTATAATGATAATCTTTCCCAGGTCCCAAACCCCCAACCGTTCCACTTTCGTCATACTTGAGAAGTACATACGAATATCTATATATTCCAAACTATTTTAAATATCTGACCATATTATTTTTGTCTAAGATAATACTCTAACCTCTTCACCAGTTGACTCGTGTTTTCAATTATAATCATGTTCAATATCGTTGCACCAGAACAGCCTGGCTCAGCACAGCTCAGCACATTCTGATCACGTCGGCTAGCCTCCAGCAACAATAACTTCCCTTACTTTAGGGTGTTCATGTTCTCAATATTTACCAACTCTTGACTTGTTTATTACACTTTGAATTGTTCTCACATTTATTTAACCATCTATTGGATAGTCTCTTGGGCCGAGATGATTCATGCCATATTTCCATCGTGAATGCAATCGTTTATCTTTTCATTCTGAACTGTTTTTGAACAAATGATGTAAATTTTTGTTCATCCAACATATTTTATAAGGGATATCACACAGCAAAACAATTTACAAATTATATATGTTTTTTTTAATGATTGTTAGTTACTTTTTTACGTGGGCTTGCTCGTTCGATAAAATATGCATTGTAGCTTCTTCGTTTTGTAGTTTTAATACTTTTGTGACTTTTTACTCGTAACCAACATCTTACTTAATATTTTACTGTGAAGCGTAAGTATCAAGACATAATATTGATTATACTCTTATTTACGACTTAGTTAACTCTATTTTTACAAGTTAGTTTTCAACTATTCCAATTCAAATATACTACAAATGAGGTAGGCATTATCACTAGTTTGTAATGCGCTATGAGTTCTCACTTGAGTTCTCACTCCAAAGGAATTCCATTTCTCTAACCAATTAGTATATTTTCAGATGAATGTAAATTTTAATAGGGTTCACGAAACTTTTGAAATGACAGGGTTGACAAAACTATCTCTGATTACTCGCAATAATGGTTGTCATGTTATAATACAGATGTTACATTGATATGATGTTTACAAATTGTGATAACTGTTTTTGCCAGTTGAATGCCTTCTCCCCATTTTAATAGTATTTACTATTTTTTTTTTTTTTTTTTTTTTTGTACATTCTGTTTGTTACTCTCAACTCTTTCAAAAATACTGATTATAAGACTTCCCTTCATATGCATATAATCTTAAACATAAAATGACAGCAAGGATTACAGAAACAGTTTTTACTTTACATTCCATAATTATACATGTCAATCAATCTTAATATTTGAAAAACTCGATTTTAAAGTTTTATATCATTTTTGAATGACGTAGATATAGTAACAGTGTCCCAAATACACTAAAAGAAACACACAAACAAATATAACTTTTAGAAATGTATGTTTTATTTTATTTAAAACATGTTAGTTTTCGTTTTTATCACTTATAAGCATACTATAGGAATAAATTAATAAAATCATACTTTGTTATCAATATTATCTTAATCAGCTTACCATAAAAGAAAGACAATGCTGAGTCTTACTGCATTAAACTACTGTTAACTGTGGTGTGCAACTACACAGCCTCTGTTGTTTGAGTTGGTTTTATGGTCTAAAGTTCTACCTTTCAGCACATTGTTATCATCCAGACAATGGAACGTTTCGTCCAGAATGTGGTTGTTCTGGTTTTGCTACTTATACAACAGAAAGTTAATTACAAATGTCTTGAAAAAAGTATAAGTGAATTTGTTTCATATATGATTTAATCTATTAATCATATATAGAAAAATATGTTATGTCGAATTTATTGTAACGTAATAATGGCTTTATATTGTTTTATTTTATTCCTACATTACCAATTTATTATAACTATCGATTTTGTTTGGTTGTTATAAATTATTTATGTTACAATAAAAGAGAGTTACAACTTAGAATTGAAGAGCATTTGTTATGTTTCAAAAGAAAATCATGTGTTTATCATTTTATCAGTTTCAGTTTTGATTATTAATTTTCAGCACAGACTTCTTGAACACAGTTCTTGGTGGGAACTTGAGAGTAAAGTTTAGGATGTAAGAAAGACACATTTACGGATACTGAATAAATTTGTCCAACTTTTCTTGATACATACATGTTAATAACATAGTACTGTTTATTGTCTCCTAACTTTACTTAAGCACCCATTAACTAATTTATGTACTACAAAAGGCATTTTCAAGGTAGCTTTCCTTTTTAAACACTCCGAACATGTTTACTAATTTGTTAAGGTTTAATCAGGTTTTATAATTTATTGTCTTCTTCATATATCTTTAAAACGCGCCTAAAAGTTATTTGAAATAATACGTAGTCTATATTTCATTAGCTCTATTTTTTGCATTACGTTTCAAAAAGGAGCTACTTAAAGGAAATACAACAAACACTATCTGACAATATTTATCGCCGGAGGTAAAGACCAGCTGAGAAAGGATTGCCCACCAAGGCTTAAATCTGTCCAATGTAGAACCAAGAAATCCCATCCACATTTTACAGTAATCCGTATTGACATCTGGACTGGAGGAATTTAGTCTTGTTGAATTTCTTTCCTTTCAAAATCTGTTTTCTCTAAAGAAGGAGTTTTGGCTAATTTAATTTGTATTTTCGGAAGTGTTAGATAGTCTTATGTGATTTAAATCTTTTATTCTTATAAGATTTTTTCAAGATTGTTTTATATTTTTAAGTTCTCATAATGGAGCAAAAATAATATACTATTAGATAAAAAAAGACTGAAACACAAACAAAAGTAAACTATTCTTAGATTTGAGAGAGTATCAAATAGTTAATTCTTATCATATAACATTTGCAAAAAACATCTTTAACCTAAAAAAAACTTTAAAAAATAAAATTTAAATATACCGAATAAGCTGTCCGATAGTAGTTTTTCAACAAAAATATTTTAAAATGTGTGATTCATAAAAACAAACCAAGGCTTTTTAATTTTTCATAGTAAAAGTCAAAATATTAATTTTCATCAGACTGAAACCTGTTGACAGGTTCATAAAATACAATCCCTCCCCCTCCACCACACTCATCTTTCAACCATATGTTCCGAGAAAAGATATGATAAAGTGGATAGGTAGGGTATGTGGTAACTTGGATGGATTCAAAAATGAAAAATTATGTTCAAACATAATTTTTAAGGCAATAGATTATATTCTTATTTACAAATAAATGTTAAAAGCAATAAAGTAACATTTTTTCCATATGCTTCGATACATTTTTTATTACATTTTACTGTAAATAACCACAAAAATTATGTTCAACTGAGTATACTTCTCAATTTTCTTATTTCTCACTTTCACGTTTCAGTACGATGTCGGGATTGTTATATTCTGTATATATTGAAACATGCACGTGCACTCTCGTAGATCTTGGGTAAGTTTTTACGACTATTCTTAGATTGAAAACTAAACTATTCTCTGGGTTATATGGAAATTCTATAAGGGACATGTTTATTTTATTACCAGAAATGTGATTGACCCATATTAGGTTAAAATGTAAAATAATATTTTGACTGACTGTTCAAGTTGTTTGAAAACGACCTAATCTGTATATTTTATGTGTTCACTTAACTTTCTGCGTACATAGATACTAACATACACCTATCAAATTAATATCTGAATTTATGACCCACAAAATAAAAACTAAGAGTTTATTTATTTGAAAAGAAAACGCCCAAAATGAATTATATAAAACATATTGCAAATTTAAATTTCTATTTTAAATAAATTTTTTCCAAAAATTTAACAAACATATTTTTCTTTGATATAATTGTTTTATTGGAATCAGTAACTAAACTCGTTTAGTTCCGTTGTATGGCCATTAAACACCCTCGTTTGGTTGATATTTTGGCATAATTTCTGGTCTTTTGATAACTACAAGACTTTTGCAAACCTACCCTGCAACTAATTGACCGTGAACTTTGTTTTAAAACTTGTACACGTGCCGTGATTTAAATAAAGAAGCCTTTTTTATGTAAGAATGAGAAGCCACGTCAATCTCGAAGGTTTATGGACAAAATATCAATATTGCATATTTTTGTATAATCCAAACAAATACAAAACATAAAAAACTGGAAAATCAATGTTCAATGTCAAAATAAGCTAAATTAACAAACCACTGATTTCAATATATATGAATGGATTAATAAACAAAATTAGAAGCTTGGAATTGGAGCTAGTTATACAGGGTGAGGCAGACCACCCGTGCAGCATGTATAGCAGGAGAACGGTTTGGTCTAGTGGCCTAAAACAAAATGCTTTCCCCTATATTGCATATGGGGAGTCCATTAAAAATGATTTCATCAACCTTTTCGTAAAGAGTGTTGAAAAACTAGGGGCCATGGGTTCGAATCTCAAAATTATCAAATGCAAACCTATGGCTAATAATACATCATTTTAAAGGTCTTGTTGAAAGAAACTCATTGATGAAAACAAAATTCATTTATCATGACACATTTCAAAATGGCGGCCATTTTTGTGAAAAATATTGACGTTTACGGAATACCCTATAGTTTTCTTACTGTTTGAGATAGGTTCATTCCGATTTCAATTTCTTACTTGCAAAACACTCAGCTTCACTCTGATATGCCGCATGACTACTTTTATCATTATTTTGATATTGACCCCCTAATACGAATTTTGAAAAATTAAAAATTCCTTAAAGTCAACATTTTTAAATAGCAACATGCATCTTGTTGTATGTCATTATAAAGCGCTTGTTAAGACAAACAAATTTTGCATTACACTTTTTTTGTATCTCCAGTAGTTTTTGAGAAATAAACACAAACGTGTTTTTAATAATAATTTTCCCACCTTTTTACGTTACTTTGGCCACTGACATCCAAAACTGAGAGCACTGAGTCAAAATCTAACATTTTAATTGCGTAAATCAAAATAAGGAATTATGTGATCAAATTTATTTTTTATTAAGATATTTCAATTTGACAAATACAGGCAAAAAGCGTTTTACATTAAGTACTGTGTTATCATTGCTAATAATACAGATATAGTATTATTACTAATCTGGTATTATTACAATCTGGTTTAAAGCTTATTACTAAGATAATCTTGAAGGGAATATGTGGCAGATGGCCTTTTGGTTCCGGATTTGTATGATTCTCTAAAATTAAGAGACCTTTGTAAAAAACAGAAATCACCATAATTGTAATTTTATCATTTAAAATTGTTTGTTGTATTTTTATACTTTAATATTATAAATAGATATTAATAGTTTTTATACACAGTACCATTACTCGCTTCGCATGGTTAGGTACCTTTCACAATCGGCCTTTACTGTTCAGTACAACCAGTTGATACTTTGCTCCTGGGTTACTGCAATTATTATTAATCTTATGATTGTTTAATCAGCTGATTATTTTCAGCTGTTTATAAAATCAGCTGTTCTAGTGCATTATTGTACACTTCATGTTAGTTCCTGAAACAAAACTTATTTTATTTGATAACCACTTTAATTCTCCATTTTACTCCTTATTTTGTCCTTTTATTGTGAATGATAGTTCTGTATTTATTGAAATGCCGTACACAAATGAAGAGGCTTTCCAAATGCTAATGGTGTTAGGCGAATGTTTCCAGAATTACTCAGCTGCTGCGAATCTCTACGCAGAACGTTATCCAGACAGAGAAGTTCAATCACGAATGGCCTTTCAAAGACTTGCTAGTCGTGTGTGTGAAAAAGGACAGGTTCAGCCTGATTTCAATAAAGGAAAAACCCTAGCTAGGCCTGAAAGAAGTGATACGGCACCAGACATTTTGGCAGCGGTTCAACTCGATCCAACTGACTCGTCCAGAAGAATAGCTCTAGATGCGGGTGTGAGTCAAAGGTCAGTGTTGAGAATCTTGAAAGATAACAAAATGCACCCATACAAGTTATCATTACACCAAAAACTGCATGGTGATGATAGCCATCGAAGAATGAATTTTTGTTTGTGGGCTAGGGAAATGTTACAACAACGTGAACATTTTTTTCGTAATGTACTGTGGTGTGACGAAGCAACTTTCCGCAGCAACGGTGAAGTGAACCGCCATAATATGAGGTACTGGGCCTATGAGAATCCACACTGGATGCGAGAGGTTGATAACCAGAGATACTGGACTTTGAATACTTGGTGTGGCATCCTTGGTAGAAAAATTATAGGTCCCTTTTTCTTCAGAGAACACTTAGTTGGAGACACTTATAACAACTTTTTGCTAAACCACCTGCCTAACCTATTAATAGATATACCCGACGAAGACATAGAAAATTTGTGGTTCATGAATGATGGGGCACCACCTCACTACGCCAACAACGTCAGACAAACTCTTGATGAACACTATTCTGAAAGATGGATTGGAAGAGGTGGTCCTGTCAACTACCCTCCAAGATCTCCTGATTTAACTTGTATGGATTTCTACTTGTGGGGTAGGCTGAAAGATTTAGTGTACAAAAGACAACCAACAACAATCGAAGATATAATGCAGAGAATCAGACATGGTATAAATTCTATCAGTGGCGAAGAAGTATTGCAAGCTGTAGATAGCTTCACCTCCAGAATAGAACTATGTATAGAAAATAATGGTTTTCAATTCGAGCACATGTAAACTACAGTAAAGTAAGTTCAGTTGGATTCTGGATATTTTTGTACAATACTCTTATTTGTTAATAAATTTTCACAAATCACCAATAAATAACACTTTTTTCAAGAAAAAAGTGTTATTTATTGGTGATTTGTGAAAATTTATTAACAACGAAGAATACCAATATCAACTCAATCTGAAATTTACAATACTCTTATTACTTATTAATTTTTTTAAGGTTGCAATTATGTTAAAAGTTAGAAAATAAATACAAGAATTTACAAATCTTGTAAAAAGTACAAATCGTTTTTGTATTTTTTACATTAAGGGTAAAAATACCAATTTATATTTTTTTAAATCTGATCATTTTTTTAAATACAAAATGTATGGCCAAAGTAACGTAAAAAGGTGGGAAAATTATTATTAAAAACACGTTTGTGCTTATTTCTCAAAAACCACTGGAGATACAAAAAAAGTGTAATGCAAAATTTGTTTGTCTTAACAAGTGCTTTATAATGACATACAACATGATGCATCCTGCTATTTAAAAATTTTGACTTTAAGGAATTTTTAATTTTTCAAAATTCGTATTAGGGGGTCAATACCAAAATAATGATAAAAGTAGTCATGCGGCATATCAGAGTGAAGCTGAGTGTTTTGCAAGTAAGAAATTGAAATCGGAATGAACCTATCTCAAACAGTAAGAAAACTATAGGGTATTCCGTAAACGTCAATATTTTTCACAAAAATGGCCGCCATTTTGAAATGTGTCATGATAAATGAATTTTGTTTTCAGCAATAAGTTTCTTTCAACAAGACCTTTAAAATGATGTATTATTTGCCATAGGTTTGCATTTGATAATTTTGAGATTCGAACCCATGGCACCTAGTTTTTCAACACTCTTTACGAAAAGGTTGATGAAAACATTTTTAATGGACTCCCCATATGCAATATAGGGGGAAAGCATTTTGTTTTAGGCCACTAGACCAAACCGTTCTCCTGCTATACATGCTGCACGGGTGGTCTGCCTCACCCTGTATATTAAGGGTTTTTGTAAGAAAATTGAAGACCACTTTTTATATTTACAGATATTAACTGACTTATACTACTGAAATTGTATGTATTGAATTATTTTACAGCGTTGTTATTTTATATTTTACACATATTAAAATTTCGAATATTTATAAAACAAATAAATATCTAATGATATCAATGTTGCGTCATGAAGCATGCAGCAGTGCCCTCTATATATTGTGAACTTACTTTTCAATTCCGTCCATTTAATACGCTCACTAATAGTTCATAATAATTCATTAGTCATTTATAACTCGCCTATCGCAGAGATATGAGCGAATATGAAGGACGAATGAGTGTAATGAGTGTAGTCATTGTTACTAACTAAGGTCGACTGTTCCTCAGAAAGGGCTCTATATTAGTAGCCCGATATTATATTAGTCTATATTAGTAGCAACTAAGGGACCTACAGCTTTCCGTGGAATGTGAACAACGTAGTGTTTCTGATTTTCAGCTAGTTGTCCTGTCAACACTCAGTTCTCTTCCCTCCTCAACATCCAAACCTTGACTACTATCCAACTTGGACACCCCAATTTTCTCTAGTTGTGTCCACGTCGATTTCAACCATTAAGCGGACGCTGTGTACGTATTAAGTGGACTGAGCATAGAATCTATCGCCTACAATTATCTCAACATTCAGTCCATAAGTAGCTGGATTACAACACTGTGCAACTAAATTCGACTACAACAAGTATACATAACAGTTGATAACCCCCCCCCCCCACGAATTGAACATGAACTGAAAAATATTCTTAAGTAACATAACACTAAAATCTGTTATGATTGGTATCTGCAACTTAGGGACTGAATTGAATAATAGATATAGCTGTACTGCCCCAGAAATCAAAGCAAAGCTGGTGCAAGGCACAAGGTGAATAAACAACGGTCGTAAAACAAACTGTTGCGTGACAGAACCGATAGAAAGACCACGTAACTCTTTTATAGTTTACAGTCAGACAACATTTAAAAACTTTACTCAGATATAAACACAAACTGTATCACAATGAATTAACTATATAATATTTACTGATATTATTTGTTACTACTTTGATTGACGATCCCTATCGATTAATACATTCATATGGAACATTTAATATATTCAATGTACAAACTACACTTTAAGTTCAGTATATGAACACTATTATCATAACGTAACTTATAATTGAAAGGTATTTAATATTCTTGAAAATATAGATTTCAAAATGAAGTGAATACCCTTTTCACAAACTATTCATAAATTCTTAATTTTTACCGGTTTATTATCATTGTCAACTATATAAAGATGTTTATATTAAATTCGAACATGCAAACTAAAAGATAGTTTTTTTAGTAATTGAAAATTCTAACGAAAGTTTATTTTAAGAAGTTTATTTGTAAACTGAACTATATTTATGAAGTTTCATGGGGAATAAAGAAGTTTTCTTTATCCAGCCAAACAAAATAATAATTACTAAGAGTTACTTTTCTGTAGCAAATTCACTTATTTGACTAACTATTATATATTAACAACATAGAAGCATCATTAATGAGTAAAGTTTATTTCCTTAAATTGAAGACTGGGAGCCGAAAACTTCTTATTGTAAAAGCTTGCACTTCTAGTACTCATGTACTATCTGAAGACATATAAATGGCACTGGGTTAACAGCAAGCAAATTACTGTTTAACAAATTCAAGTTGAATTAAAAATCTTATTTATTAGTAGGAAACCATGGCAATAAATTGAATATTTTAGGTTATTCACTCATTAAATATTCTTCTCTAGTTTTGTGATTGCTTTTAATGGCTTTAATTCTTCCTTTTGGTGCTTCTTTTTACGTTCTTCCATGTATGTTGGAATACAACATATTGGTACAACCAATACAACATATTGGTATGTACTGTGGTTAACCGAATTAACCTTCGTAGCTTCTAACTTGTCTGCTTAGCCCTAACAGCATCTCTATTTAAGATGTTGATCCTTCATTCGACTTTTTTATCTCTTTAGACAAGCTAACCCTTTACAAGTAATATAATTTAATACAAGAAACCCATAAATGTTTTTTTTTTTCAAATTCATATGCATACGTTGATTGCTACGACAGACTTTTTTATCCCAGCTAGAAGAGCAAAACAATATGAACAAGATCTTCCAGGCTGGGGTCAGAATCGACGATAAACTTCCTTAAAACAAATATAGATGACATCAAAAACAAAATAGTTTGGTCAACTACAACACATTTCGATGTGTTAATGAGTTTTTCACGTACAAATAGACCCATGAAAACGTCGAAACAGCCCAACTAAAACTAGAGTTACGATTTGAGTATGTGTGCTTAGTTGAAGAATAATTGACCATAGAATAAATGATAAACATTTTATGAACATATTGATAGATAAATATTATGATCCCTATAAATATACAATAGCCAACATCATTAAAATGTTTATTTACTTATATTTACTACTTATTCATGCATAGATTAAAACAATTAATTTAAAGAAAAGGTCAACAATAATCTTTGTACTCTTAGGTAAGAAAACGTTAACTGAATATAACTATATTTGTCTTTCCTAATGTTGAGTTACATTGACTTGGAAGTATACTAATATTAGTATAAGTAATTTTGTATTATGAGATTATTTTTTATTGTTTGCTATAGCTGGAAGATCACAGATTCGTTACAGTCCATCTACCCCATATGTTCGTCGTTTAGATCTACCCATGGGGTACGTACTTCTGTGGACGTAAAACGACATCACCCCCAAATATGTTTTCCAATTATATTACATTTTTATTTTTTTTCAATCAATCAATAGTAGGCAACACAAACCTTATGCTATATATGTTAAGTTCGTTATGGCAAGAAAATATCACTGAATATTGTAACCTGACTTAAAATATATTTTTTAATTAATTCCACTTATATTCGTTATTCCAGTTAGTCTACACCTTAATAAAATGCATAAGTTCATATTTATTTATGAATATAGGTACAAAATATTAGATTATTCCTACAAAAGAGGAAGCCAAGATTTAATATGTTTGTCTAGTGTCACGTAACAGAATCCTATTACCAGGACAAATTTACCTTTCTGCCCTGGTGTATACAGAGCTGTGTCCTACATTAGTCTGTACACAACGTAACTTGGCTACACACAACACAAGATAGCTGTACCCTTTATGTGTTGTTGAGTTACTGTCATTACATGCCTTAAAGATACACTCTACCGATTAAACAAATATATTATTTCATATTTCACAAGCTTATTTCTTTAAGGCTAAAGGCTAAAATTGCTGAAGTGTTAAACATATTGCTGATTACCACTGTACGTGTATGGATTGGTGGGTGGGTCAATAACACTGTGCATGTATGGGTGGGCGACTGAGTAAATATCACCATATGTGTATGGGTTGGCAGGATGGTTAATACACTGTGCATGTATGGGTGGGCGGTGGAGTAAATATCACTCTATGTGTATGGGTTGGTGGGAGTGTCAATAACACTGTGCATGTATGGGTGGGCGACTGAGTAAATATCACTCTATGTGTATGGGTTGGTGGTATGGTCAATAACACTGTGCATGTATGGGTGGGTGGTGGAGTAAATATCACTATATGTGTATGGGTTGGTGGGTGGATCAATAAAATAATACTGTGTTGTATGGGTGAGCGATTGAGTAAATAGGCACTCTATTTGTATGGATTGGTGGGTGGGTCAATAACACTGTGCATGTATGGGTGGGCGATTGTGTAAATATCACTATAAGTCTATGTGTTGGCAGGATGGTCAATAAATATACGCAATTAAATATTGTAACCCAATTTTGGGTTAAAGTATGCCAAATACGAAAAGTGAATATATCTTGATGTAGCGAAGTTTTAAAAAATCCTTATCAAGTGTTGGTTTTTTATTATTTATTTTACTAAACTGTTATGGTTATTAGTACATAAATAAACTTCTTCTCCCACCCAACTGAAAATAATTCTTGAATGGCGCTGAAAATAGACCGAACATTTGTCTTGAATAGTTCTCCTATCCTAGCGTATTTTTAGCAAGGGGTGTGTAATTTTTGTTGTAATTTTTACAATTTATTTAATTTTTTATAACTTATAAGAGATTCATCCTACAAATATACTATACGCTACAATATTTAATGATAAAGGAAACTAAAATGTAGGATCCATTCTTGTGACATTTTATTTATTTAATAAAATAATAATCATGTTTGGGACCATAAAATCACTAGTAATCACTTCAAAAATGTAGAATTCATTTTTGTTTACTGGATAATAGGACTTTCTTTGGTCAGATTAAATAGACCAATAAAACGCATCTACATCTTCATGTTATCTATGTGTGTATTAATGTTAATGTCCCACACCTAGGTAAACATTAACATATACCTTATCTTAGGCTAAAATTCATATATATATATATATATATATATATATATATATATATATATTTTTTTTTTTTTTTTTTTTTTTTTTTTTATTGGGGTGGGTTAAAAACTTTCATTAATCTTTGTCTTTGGGAGTTGATGTGATAGGGCGTTCCTCCTTAGCGTTTTGATAGTAACCTTCAGGCGTTTAGCAAAATACATGAAAAATTTAAAACCATCAATTAATTGGGAGTTTATAAGAGTCTTCTTGAAAATAGCCTCTTTCAACTTAAAGTGTTAATGTCCTAAAGAATAATCCAATACTTGACTTAATATGCGTGAATGCCATTCTATACATTTGTCTTGTATGTATTAAAAGAAGAATTATGTACCGAGGAAATGAAAATAACTTAATAACTTCCTGAACATCTTTTGTAAGTAGAGAACATTCAAATATAAGTTTCCAACTCTTGGAAGGGGGTGTCAAATGAACAAGGAGAATTATTGTCTTTAAAAAGATTGTTGAAGAAGGTTTTCATGTCATTAAAAATATTTGTTTTGATACCATAAGAAAGATGGTTTTGGAAGTGACTATTTAAAAGTAGTTTATCAAATACTACAACAATTCATTAATTCTAACAAACCAGACGATCACTAAAATTTTTAAAACTGAGATTGTTCCAAACGGAGTTACTCATCAAAACATTTGTGGAGCATTTATTAAGAGAGAAGTTGAAAGGAAACGTCATCCCCATTACGTTAATAACATGAATAAGCCGTTGTAGTTAGAGCTGTTAGCATATAACGAAATTTTGTCTGTAGAAAGTAGATGGACTCTTAATTTTTTATTTCTATATTGAATCTAACAACCACTATTCACTGCCATTCATCTAAACTGCATTCATTTGATAAATATCACATTTTGTTACAGATTTACACCATATATTTATATGCCAATAATTAATATAAATACATTAGTATGTTTAAAGTGTTTTTACATTCATTTCAGACCTATGTAATGAGTTTTAAATTAATCAGTTTTAAATGCCAGTAACAGCTTTGAAATTCAAAATATGAACAAAAGATAGATAAATACGCTCTCTTCAAACCACCCTTCTGACGTGTCACGTCCATCATTGCTTCCCTTAAAGTATTCAAGATGTGTTATCAGCCTTGATGCAACACGTGGGGTGTCAATCTCTGCCAAAGAGGGAGGGGTGGACCGGGTAAATGTGCCTTGGGGGCTGTGGACATCTCCCTTGCTCCAGGTCCGAATGCAAGAGGAATTCATTGTTTCTAGGAATACACTGTAACGGAGAGTATTTCATATTTAAAGATGTGAAATGTATTACAAAACTACTTGAAAGAATTAAGTTTTAATTCTTAGCTTAATGTTTTATCTAGTGTAATTTTCCTTGATCCTTAGGTCTTATTTACTATGATGATAGATATTATATTGTTTTTAAAGTTAAATACAATTGCTGGTAAGTTACCACCTGTTAGAAGGTTACTTAAAGTCTCGACCCAAACCACCTTGTTTGAATACTAGTAAACGTTAATTGATTGAATACCATTCACTGCCTGTTTAGCACATTAATTAACAACTTAATAATACGGTATCAATAACAATAAAATAAAAGGATTTGAAGCACGCCTTCAACTCTAATAGAATTTGACCTACGAAATGTTACAGTTTCGCCTATCTCGTAGGTCAGTGGCTAAGGCTTTGCACTGCACATTCCAAGGTCCATTGTTAGAATTCCCAACTGAACCGATGATTGATTAGAACTTTTCTCCCTAAATAAAATTAAAAGTCATAAGATACTCTGTATAACGTCCTGCATCATACATAGTACATATATTTATTGTTTTAAATTACGGTATATTGAATATAATGATGACTAGTTACGATTATTATTTTTCTAAGTATTTTGCACTTGTTAAATTAAATATTAGAGTAATATTTCTATTATTTTAATCATTGATTAACATGTAAGAATCGAGATAGAATCATACACTGTTTAACAAAGTTCCACGTTGATCCTTGTTAAGTACATTAACTGTTACCACAGGTAACTACAGGTAGTAAGATAACTACCGTTGAAACAACCTCTTAAGGTACTTAACTACTAAAGTACGTGCCATTATCATGTACTTCACGTTTTCCTGCAGGATATAATCTACTTCCTACCAGCACAGTTGCAACAGGCTCAGGTATTTATGATATACTAGGCTCTTTGTTCGCGAAAAAAAAATTTTTTTTGCCTGCTTGCTTATTGACTATCGGCCATTTATTCGTGTAGTTATATTTCATAATTATTACAATTAACCAATACACAATCCTTGTTTGTAATGGATGCATTATTAAATTTCCATTTAACACCAATGCATTTTATAGGCAAATTCGTTAATTCATCTGGACTGATTCTGAGGCTTTGTGTTGTTTGTAGAGACTATACCTCTCAAAGTGCTTTTGAGATTTGAAAATAACCAACTCAGTTCCAGAAATATTAGCTATTTAGAACTCGTATGATATATATCAGACTAAAACTAATTAAAATTCATCTGGATGGTCGAAAACATTTACTTGATTTAAAGTGCATAGTAATGTTTCCAGTGTTCAAGTAGATTTTATCTCGTGTGTTTACAGTATACTTGAGAGAGTATAAATTATATTGTGTATGATATCTTGCAAGAAATCTAACCGGACATTTTTCATTTATTCACTACCACTACTTTTTTTCCGTTAGTTCACTACCACTTGATAAATATTCTATTGCTCTAAAAACTGTTCCCCCAATCATTTTTACGTCCACTGTGGCATTCCTTATCCGCTAGGAATCCTATATCACTGGCCTTATCTTTTTGCTTTCCAAGAACTTGCACACGAAGAGCGCATTCGGTGGTAAGCCAATAATTGGATTTACCAGTTTTTGATCAACTTTAGTAGCTACCCAATCTAACCTAACCTAACCTGACCTTACCTAACCATAATTGCGATAAAAAAGTAGTGCAGTAACGGAAACCAATTGTCCAATGTAACAAAATATAGCACGGAATCGAAATATCGTTACTACATTTATAAGTTGAAAATTTGCAACAGTTTAAAATTCAAAAATTTCTAGATGTTCACCAGATACATGATAATAATGACTTAAAGTATTTATCCTCTTAAGAGAAAAGCTACACGATATTTTATGTTTAAATTATTTTTTATCAAACCTAATTTTTATTTATATGATTTTTTTTTTTATAAATTATTTCCAATTATAAATTTACCAAATTATATACTTAAGGATGTTCAAGGTTTTCTTGATTGATTCAATAAAAACTTAATGATTAAAACATTGATATTTCATTTTAGACAAACGTTAAGTAAAATATTTGCCAAGTGCTGATGATGTACAGAAAATATAATACTAGAAATTAATCGTGAAAAAGCTTCTTGAAAAACACCTTAGGACTATTTAGTTTTAACTCGAATGTTTAGTCATTATTAAATTCAATAACTCAGTAAATTTTTAGTGAAGGTATTAACAACTCACAGCCTAGGGGTAGAAATAAATATTCATTAATTTTCTAACTAATGAAAAGGGGGAGGTTCTTTTGGTGTGATGAATTGTGGTCTTCTAGCCTCGTTGTTCGTGCATAAATCATATTCGACTTCTTTGGTTATTTATCGAATAAACTTTATTGGGTCTTGTTCGAAGTGTTGAGTGGTAATGAATGTTTGGTTTGTTATAATGTATTCTTTATTTATTCATCCTAATTTCTAAATAATTCTAAAAAATATTTAAGAATTAATTAACGTTCATGACTCAATAAAACTATAAGCCCAAAAAAATAGACTAAAATACTTTTATTTTTACAATATTCAATTAAATGCCATAGATTCGTCAACTGAAAAAAGTTTCTATAATCAAGATTGCCAAAATTTTAAATTTTCTCGTATTATAATGCATTTAGTGACACATTATAACATTATCTAAAGTTAAAATGTCGCAATTTCATTTTGTATGAAATAAATAAGAGTTTTTCTTCAAACAAATATCAATACAAGTTTTAATTAAATCCTTAATGATGAAAGGACGAAAATCTTAAAATTTGGTAATAATAAATAAAAACATTCAGTATACTAATGTAGTAAGTGAATGAACAGTCAACTATTAGGGGAAGCCGGTGGCCGAGCGGTCAAAGGCGTCAGGATTTGGCAGCAGAACTGAAAGAGGAGTCAGGTGAATCGATTAAAGTACGTGAATGAACTTAAATGTCCTTCCTTTAAAAATTTGTCAAGTTTCTTATTGTTGTTGGAAAACTATGAGAATATTTATAAATTTGTAAATATCCATAACATAGACACATGGTCTTTATCAAGATGATATTAACGTGTTCTTAAATTTTAGTTCACCACTGCTTGTGATGGAGTTAATTACATAAAATATGAGGTTTTATAACACTAAATTTGTTTAAATGTTTAAACATGGACTTTCTACAAATGTTGGTGTCTCTTTCCACCTTATTATTTAGATAGAGTCAGGAGAGAGATGGATCACCATGGCTGAGGTGAGTAGCATTAGAATCCAGGAGCAGCACGGAGAAGGACAAACCAAGCGTGAGCTGTTTTTTGGAAGTAGTCCAAGACGTGTTACTGGTGTTAGACTTAGTTTTAGGGATTTCTCCCTCCATCCTACTTAAGGGACATATTGTAAATGGCAAGTGAATGACTTTAGTTCTATCAACCCTCTTTGCACCCTGACCTGGCAGAATGTAAAAGTTTTAGAACCAGGAAGATCTAATATAAATATCCATGTTATAGAACTATTGAAAATACATATACATTTTTGAAATTTTAATTTTGTGCAATGATGTGGTTTCAATAGTAGCTGTGATTCTACTGACACACTATGTATACATAATGATACTAAATATATAATGATAAGCTATACAAGTAAAATAATTGTTTTTTAAATAAGAGTCGAAAATATCAAGAAGATCATAACAATGAAATTCCAACCTCACCTTTAATTGTGTTGTAAAATTTTCAAAAACATGCAAAAATCGTCAAAAATATAATAACCGGTTAGGTTACATACAACTTTCCCATGTTAGGAAAACTGATAAATAATATTAATTATAAAAAAAATCATACCAATATTTTGATTTTAACTTCGTTTTTACTGGCAATTAATCCGTTTTAAAAACATATTAAATATGTCTTTAATAACATTTAATAACATATTACACATAATCACTTTAATAACATATTATTACTATCGGTATCATAAAAAACAATAAAACTTATTCATTATGTTTTATGTCCATCGCATTTGAAATAAATAACTTGAACTTCCATTTATAGAACTTAAATCGTAAGAAAAATAACAAATAGGTCTTCATTATATCGTTGCTTGTTGATTGTAAAGTCCTTTTAATACTTGCTGTTAATTACCTATTATAAATACAGTTTTGGTACTTCAGTATTTGTCTTGCTTCAATACTACTCTCAAATTGTTATTTTGCTATTTGTAAATGGTAATTCAGAATTGCCTAAATTAGGAACTGAACTTAGTTCAAAGTTTCCCCTTCTCCCAAATGTACTGATTGCCATGCTAATATCCTCTTTAGCCCTTGTGAGATCCTGGAGGGGGACTAATTTCAATTACAAGTTGGTGGGCATCAACCCTCTAATATGCCATCGTGAAACATGAAGTAATTATTTTGAGTGAAAAGGTAGTCCGTTGAAAGAGTAATGTTATGTCTTTTCATTGTTTGTGTATTAATATTCAGAGCCCAAAATAAACTAATTTTTGTTATTAGTAGCTGTAGTAATAGATGATAATTATTTGTTATGTAATCGTCTGTACCTTTATAATTTAGAAAAGTTACAATCTCCTTACAGAATAATAGTGTTATTTTAATGTAGAAATAAATTTTAAATTCTAAATTTAAATCCAGCATGAGAGACACAACCAATAATTTGGACCGATGGAATTTTATAATTAAAACTTTGTTCACAAAATATGGACTAGTTAATACGTTTATGAATAATGAATTACAAAAATTTGTTTATAAATAATTGTACTAAAACATGTTATTTTAAAAAGTACTTGATTAGTAAAACTGCATTAGAAATTTTGGTAGATAACAATTTAAATAATACCGGCTAGTTTGGATTTTAAGTTAAATAGATATTCTTAAAAAAGAAAGAAAACCTAGATTTTAACTCAACGGGTGTTTCCCCCATTAGTGTAATGAGTTTTACCTGTTTCGTAAGGGAGGTGTTGTTTGAGCTTTCTAGTGGAAAGAGGGGCAGGGGCCAAGTGATAATTTGATTAAATGTTCACACCTTATTTCCTCACATGGTGTGTGAAAGAATTTCTATGGCGTTTTATTTGACAAAGTTGATAACAACAACATTGACGTTCTGGCATCTAATTTAACATGTATGCAGATATAATTAGGGGAAAGTACTATTTTTTTCCAAGTGGCCATTTCTATCCTTCAACCAATACAGAATAAATCACATTTCACAATCCCCAACCACTTCACTCATTCTTACGATTTAATGTTTACGGTCTCGAGGCTTTTGTCCAATTTCAAAGCCCATTTTTTTATTAATATATTTTGCTTTGTTCTAATTGAACTTTTTAATGCTTTGTTTTCCAATTATTTTGTATACAAATTAATGTCGTTTTAACGTGCAACACATTCAGCTGTTAAATTTATAAGGTTTTTCTTTATTAATCATTATTTCATGTTTTGATATCATACTTTAAATTTAATTTAAGGATATTTTCCGTTATACTATACCAGACCAACAAAAATAATGCAAAGTTTACGATAATCATGAATTTAATTATGTTAATAGTATAATATTTTCCTTCATCATAAGATATGTAAGAAAACTAGTTAAATACTTTATATATTTAACCCTGAAAACCACAGATATTGACTTAACACTTATTTTACGTAGAACATAAATAGCTCAATTTAATTGATATTTTGGACCTTTCCCGTCAATATACTACCACTACTTTTTAATCGCAATTACGGTCAGGTCAGGTTAGGTTAGGTTAGGTGGCTACTAAAGTTGATCACAAACTGGTAAATCCAATTATTGGCTTACCACCGAATGCGCTCTCCGTGTGTAAGTTCTTGGAAAGCGATAAGATAAGGCTAGTGATATCGGATTCCAAGCGGATAAGGGATACAATAATGCACGTAAAAATGATTGGTAACAATTTTTAGAGCAATAAAATATTTATCAAGTGGTAGTGAATTAACGGAAAAACAAAAAAAAAATAATTGTAGTGAATTAACGGAAAAGATCCAAAATTATATTCAAGGTGAAAACCAGAGGCATCCCTGAACTAGAAGATCATTGGTTAAAATAGTTTTAAAAATTATGACGTTGTAATATAACGTGTAATAAAATTGCAAATTAAGCATTTAACAATTATTTTAAATTTAAAGAACTCTCAACAAGATGTTTTACTTGAAAACAGGATGAATTATTGTTGTAATATTTATGGTTGATATATTATATTTAAATGTTTTATTTTTTATTTATTTATTTTACTTAACATAGTGCTTCAAAATGTATAATCTTACAAACATCTTAATATAGAATAGGACAACCTTTAACTTATTTTATACTGTATAATAGTTATATTAATTCAATATAGTGCTGAGGTCGTCATCGTTAACTATGGGACATTCTCATACCATTACATCTACATGTTACGTCAGGAATCTGTCAGCTCAGACAGCTATCAGTTAAATCAAATCCCAGTGGGTCATGTCATCAGTTACGGTCTGATCCCTTTGTTCAAATCACAAAATCAATATAAAAAGTATTATTCTCGGACTGTAATGATTTTACATTTTGAAAAATTTTAGAAACATATTTGGCTTCCTCTCCGATGTTCGGCGGAATATATATTCCAACAAACGTTTGAGGGCTGACAAATTAAGTAATAGCTTTGAATCCAACCTTTATTTAGAAGGCAGATTCATTTACCATTTGATGTCGACATAATCTATTTCATCATAAATGCCAATACACATTTACATTTTTACATTTAAATAGCAATAAACCTCACACAGATATATTTATAATTGTAGAATATTTTAAACTATAAATCCGTTAGACTTATAAATTCATTAATTTCTAAAACACTTGTTTGATAATCGTTAAATTAATACAAAGGAAAGAAATATCACCAATAATTCGATAGAATAGTTAGATATAAGCCAACAAATACAACAATAAGCTAACAATAAGTTATCTGTACACAAAATAATAGTATTTGAACACTTCTAATGCATGGATTAGTTTGTTTCTCAAATCTAAACATCTAAACAACTGACTTTTTGCTGTTTTGTTAGCCAATGGACGGAGAATATTTTCCTTGATTAAAGCACTCTAAAACTCTGTTTCAAATAAATATTCTCATCTGAGTTTGTAATTTCAAGCTCTAGACCAGCGGTTCTCAACCTTTTAGCACTGGCGCCCTCCCTTTAAACACTGAAGATAGCTCACGCCTCCCCTCCAGTCAATAATTGGTTGGTTCAAGTTAGAACAGTGAAATTATGAAACTGACGATACTAACTCTACGTTAGCAAAAGCTGGGATGCAAATTAAAAATCCAGATATATTTAAATACGAAAATTTATTTGGTTTTGAAATTTTTTGTTTTTTAACAAAATATACAATTTTAAATTTTTTTCTTTGTACCCTCACGCCACCCCTGAAATTCTCTCAAGCCCCCCCCCCAGGGGGACGCGCCCCCCAGGTTGAGAACCACTGCTCTAGACTATTTACCCTTAACCCATGATTTTAAACACAATTTATTGAACAAATTCGGTCAATGTCAAGGCTACTTTATTTTTAAATTGAGCCTCAAGTGTGATAAGACTCGTAGGGTGATAACTGACAACTTTAAAATTAAAGTTAAAATTCCAAAACAATACATGAAACATATACATTTTTTATATCGATCGTAGTAATGCCTTACCAAACTTTTAATCAGGAAAAGATATTAATTCTGTGTGGACTTTGAACATTACAGTTTTCATAAATTAAATTTCATTATTTAAATAAAAATTTATCGTTTATTAAGAATCAAAATTAAAGTGTTGTTTTTAAGTATGTAGATTTTTCTACAAAATAAGATGATCTACAAAACTTTTTCCGAGAAGGTTTCCAGTTTGTGGTAAGCAAAAACTGCAAAGGGCTTAGACACACTATGTATTGCATAAGGTAATTTATTATAATATTGCTTATTATCCAAGTTTAAACTACTTTGGCTTTAATGATTTTTTTAAGATAGTTGGTTTAATTGTTGTTGTTACTATTACATTAAATTTACTATTATCATTGTAAACTATTTGTAATTCTCTGACTTCAGCCAATGTTAAATTTTAAACATATCTTTGTAATGACGTTTGTTATAAAATATCTCACCATATTGTCAACAGTGACAAAGTTAATATACTTATTATTAAAATCCTGTCCACGCTAAAGGCAAACTATACTAGACAATTATTTGGTCTTGAATTTGGTTATACATTTTACACAAAGTCCAGGAATTATATAATTATATAACCATTATAAAGAAAATAATAAATTAGGGTTATTATTTTATATTTTTATTTTATCACGACCTTTAAAGAAGAATGGCCAATGTATTATTAGAGCATAGATTGAGCTATATACATATAAAATGTTATTGTCTTAACGAAGTAACACAAGGACATATAGGAACGGTTAATTTGAGCTTAAATTGATAGTCTAATTATAGAATTGAAACAATACAAATTTAATATTTTTATAATATTAGTTTTCACCAAGGGTTGAGGATTATCTGAAGTTGATCTGAAGCTGATTGGTTAATTTTCCATATCTGCTGTATGTGCAACTCCATTTTATAATTTTTTATTTGAAAGTGATGTGACGTAGTATATGCTATTAAGCTGTTATATTTCTAAATTTAATGTAACATCTCTTATCGACTAGATGTGAAAAGAAGGGTGGGACATTTTGTAGATGACATCGTTTTCCGTATCAACAACCACACAAGACAAATCACCCCAGAATCGATTACAGGGGACATCAATAACAAGTAAAATAGTGGTGGTTTTCTGCCACCTTAAGAGGGAAATTTCCCTATTTTAAAAATTCTTTAATAGGGAATTCCATGATGTCAGATAAAAATCTCCAAATTCACTGCATTTAACTGCTTTGTATTATATATAAAATAGTTCAATAATTGTTATTTAACATAAATACATTTTATATTTCCCATAAAATAATGTATTTCTTTTGATGCCACAATATTTTAATCCGGTTTACTTAATATATAACACAAACAACAAATGATTTTTGAACTGCAGTAAAAACAAACTGTGACTAGAAATAAGCGATCAAAATAGAGCTAACTCACACGTCTGCAATGTAAAGATATGTGCATCGTAATTATGATATGTGCTTATAACTAAGATGTTTTAATTTCACTGTTTCTGTTATATTGTATCATAAGTACTTATTTGCGGATGAATACATAGGATGAAGAGGTAAATGATAACGTTGGGGGGTTCAGCCCTTTGAAGAGGAATTATCTGGCAAAGGGAGAGGAAGGACACGCCTTTGTTTGTGGCCAGACTAGAGAAAGGGTGGGATACTCATATCTATCCACCTGGAAACCACGTGCGTAAAGCTGACACTCTCCCAGGAGCTGAACAAAAGGGAGATAAGTGAACAAAGCATCTGCTCTGCAATAACTTTGCGTCATTTGTGCTTAACAAAACATGAGTAATTAGAGCATTGGATTTTAATGCATTGAATTCCTCCTCCATTGAATTCCTTGTTGCATTGAAAACAACTCCACAAATTTTTAATTTCTGTAAATTCAAATATATCGTAAATAAATGTGATAATAATATTATTCAGTTAATAAAAAATATGTAAATATCATATTCTAATAACACAAGTCCTAAAAAAATATTTAAATATATCCTTTTTTATTTTTTTATTTATTTATTTTTTTTTTTAACAAGTGTTAAGAGATATACTTTATAATGTACTTCAAAACTGTACAGCCAATAATTTGAAACATCTAAAGCGGAGGTTATTTTGAACCACGAAAACTCGATAGTGGTATTGATCCACCCACTCACCCTTACAGTACCCTTACTACCAGTACAGTGGTGTTGATGCGTGTTTCTCATACGTGTGTGTAGGTCAATTAATTGATGGTTAACAATACCTGTCATTTAAGATTTAATATTTTTAATACATTACGTATAAATAAGGTAAATAATACATAAGTGAATACATTTCCCATAAAATTAAGATTGGAAACAGTCATTTCATCAAATATGAAAAGTAGTAAAGTGGATTTGTATCAAATAAAACTAAAGTGTTTCAGAGCACAGACAAAGTTATGATATATCACATTTTATTAAATATTATTGATTATAGCTTTCACCTACTTAGGTTATAGCACTCATAAGTAGTAAACAATTATGAATACATGAATATTTTAGACTCTCATGTTACTATACGTGTTATACTACCAATATTAATATATCCATGCAGAACTAAGAATTTACAAAACATCATAATTAATGAATAATAGTGGAGTTTATATTTCTTAAGTTAATTTTATATTGTATAATAATGTAAGATTTTATGATGTATGTTTAAAGATGCATTTTCATCATAGCTTGAACCAGCAGGCCTATTCCTAAAGTATATTTATATTTAACATTTTCCAACATCCAAAATTTAAGTTTATATGTATTTAAAATTTAAAAATGTTTATATGTATATACATATATAAACACACAGACACTGCCACTTGAAACAGAACAAATGATTAATGTCTTTATAGATGGAAATTTGACTGAATTCCTTGTTTACAAAACTACGAGTATTGAGTAATATGATTTCTATACTTGCACAGAGAGTTCAGGGTACACACAGTGTACAGTAACTCAATGGTTTTAGTACCAGTTTTAAAATAGTATTATATATTTTTATTCATTAATCTACTTAATTTACGTCCAGTAAAATACACCAGCGATGACATAGAGGGAAGGTAGATTGTTATTTTACTTAAATTACACCAGGTTCTAAACATTTAGTTTTAAAACTAGCAGATGATGGCTAATTGAACATGTAATGTTGTGTCAGATATATTCTTAGGTAAGACTCCAAAACAACTGTGAATAGTAGTTTGCTATAGAAAATAAACTCATTTAAGCTTTATATTTCCTTAAAAAATTAAAATAAAAAATATTGTTGATTTCATTGTTTAAATGGAGGGCAGAAAACAACCTCCTCGTCAATGTAGCTTTCCCTTGATGTAGTGGAGCAAACTCCACACCACCACCTGACAATGTTTTCTGATTAATAGAATACTGATAGTCTGGTCATGGTAGGGGTCATATGTTGCAGTGCAGAGTTTGACCTCTCCACCCATCTCGAACTTCCTTATAAAGGCCAGAAGAGGCTGGGTCCTGAGCCATATTGAAGTTCCGCATCGGTAGAGCAACATCACACCCCAAAAGAGAAAGGATTGAGGGTAGATCAGAACTCCCAGGAGTTCAACATCGTGAAACAATCATATAAGACTTAAATACTTTCGATAAAAAGTAAATCTGTAATCATAGAGGTTGAAAACAGAAAAGAAGTATCAAGAGAGTCAGGAAAAAGAGTTGAAGACGAAACTGAAAGAAGAAAGGCTTGCCCACGAAGAGAAAGACAAATCAATTAAACCACCTCTAACAACAGATAGACATAGCTCTGTTGGATTTTACAGCTCAAACAAGGACTGGGACCTGCACATATAATAACAGGTCAAACAAAATACAAATAAATAAAGACAATAACACCACCCAGTGGATACATATGACTGACTGTAGTAATTCTAGGGTCAATAATTATAGTAAAATAGAAGTGTTAGGTTGTTTAAAATAATTTATTGTACATACATTAATAATAATTTATTGCACATACATTAATAATTTATTTTTTTGTTTTTAACAATTCTTAATATAATAGTTTTAATAGTATGAATATTATTTTAAATAAGAAACTAGTAATGCCTTCAAGATTAGTTTAGTAATATGGATATGTAAAGGATCCCTCCCTCAATAAAGGGGGTTGTAACAGGTTAGGTTACACCTGGATGGAGATTATTAGTCAAGTTTTAACAAGCAGTTAACACTTCCTGGGTCTGAAGGGAGGTTGTTAATATTTCCCCGTTATTCTGTCAGAGGAAATGCAGATGCCTTAAAACAGAGGGTTACTGTTCGTTGTTGTATCAACGTCCTACATATTTAAAGCTAAAAATGACTGAATACTCAAAGCGTGTGAGTATATTTGAGGAATATGTATTATACTTAAGGTTTTTACATAGTCTTGAATCAATCCCCTCATGTAATTGGTTACTGCCAAGTTAAAGTTACTCACTTAGTCTTGAATGACACTCTTCGTGTAATTGGTTACTGCTAAGTTGAGGTTACTTACTTATTCTTGAATGACACTCTTCGTGTAATTGGTTACTGCTAAGTTAAAGTTACTCACTTATTCTTGAATGACACTCTTCGTGTAATTGGTTACTGCTAAGTTAAAGTTACTCACTTAGTCTTGAATGACACTCTTCGTGTAATTGGTTACTGCTAAGTTGAGGTTACTTACTTATTCTTGAATGACACTCTTCGTGTAATTGGTTACTGCTAAGTTAAAGTTACTCACTTAGTCTTGAATGACACTCTTCGTGTAATTGGTTACTGCTAAGTTAAAGTTACTCACTTAGTCTTGAATGACACTCTTCGTGTAATTGGTTACTGCTAAGTTAAAGTTACTTACTTAGTCTTGAATGATACTCTTCGTGTAATTGGTTACTGCTAAGTTAAAGTTACTTACTTAGTCTTGAATGACACTCCTCCTGTAATTGGTTACTGCTAAGTTAAAGTTACTTACTTAGTCTTGAATGACACTCCTCCTGTAATTGGTTACTGCTAAGTTGAGGTTACTTACTTAGTCTTGAATGACACTCCTCCTGTAATTGGTTACTGCTAAGTTAAAGTTACTTACTTAGTCTTGAATGACACTCCTCCTGTAATTGGTTACTGCTAAGTTAAAGTTACTTACTTAGTCTTGAATGACACTCCTCCTGTAATTGGTTACTGCTAAGTTAAAGTTACTTACTTAGTCTTGAATGACACTCCTCCTGTAATTGGTTACTGCTAAGTTAAAGTTACTTACTTAGTCTTGAATGACACTACTCCTGTAATTGGTTACTGCTAAGTTAAAGTTACTTACTTAGTCTTGAATGACACTCCTCCTGTAATTGGTTACTGCTAAGTTAAAGTTACTTACTTAGTCTTGAATGACACTCCTCCTGTAATTGGTTACTGCTAAGTTAAAGTTACTTACTTAGTCTTGAATGACACTCCTCCTGTAATTGGTTACTGCTAAGTTGAGGTTACCTACTTAGTCTTGAATGACACTCCTCCTGTAATTGGTTACTGCTAAGTTAAAGTTACTTACTTAGTCTTGAATGACACTCCTCCTGTAATTGGTTACTGCTAAGTTGAGGTTACCTACTTAGTCTTGAATGACACTCTTCGTGTAATTGGTTACTGCTAAGTTAAAGTTACTTACTTAGTCTTGAATGACACTCCTCCTGTAATTGGTTACTGCTAAGTTGAGGTTACCTACTTAGTCTTGAATGATACTCTTCGTGTAATTGGTTACTGCTAAGTTAAAGTTACTTACTTAGTCTTGAATGACACTCCTCCTGTAATTGGTTACTGCTAAGTTGAGGTTACCTACTTAGTCTTGAATGATACTCTTCGTGTAATTGGTTACTGCTAAGTTAAAGTTACTTACTTAGTCTTGAATGACACTTCTTGTGTAATTGGTTACTGCTAAGTTAAAGTTACTTACTTAGTCTTGAATGACACTCCTCCTGTAATTGGTTACTGCTAAGTTGAGGTTACTTACTTAGTCTTGAATGACACTCCTCCTGTAATTGGTTACTGCTAAGTTGAGGTTACTTACTTAGTCTTGAATGACACTCCTCCTGTAATTGGTTACTGCTAAGTTAAAGTTACTTACTTAGTCTTGAATGACACTCCTCCTGTAATTGGTTACTGCTAAGTTGAGGTTACTTACTTAGTCTTGAATGACACTCCTCCTGTAATTGGTTACTGCTAAGTTAAAGTTACTTACTTAGTCTTGAATGACACTCCTCCTGTAATTGGTTACTGCTAAGTTGAGGTTACTTACTTAGTCTTGAATGACACTCCTCCTGTAATTGGTTACTGCTAAGTTAAAGTTACTTACTTAGTCTTGAATGACACTCCTCCTGTAATTGGTTACTGCTAAGTTAAAGTTACTTACTTAGTCTTGAATGACACTCCTCCTGTAATTGGTTACTGCTAAGTTAAAGTTACTTACTTAGTCTTGAATGACACTACTCCTGTAATTGGTTACTGCTAAGTTGAGGTTACCTACTTAGTCTTGAATGACACTCCTCCTGTAATTGGTTACTGCGAAGTTAAAGTTACTTACTTAGTCTTGAATGATACTCTTCGTGTAATTGGTTACTGCTAAGTTAAAGTTACTTACTTAGTCTTGAATGATACTCTTCGTGTAATTGGTTACTGCTAAGTTAAAGTTACTTACTTAGTCTTGAATGATACTCTTCGTGTAATTGGTTACTGCTAAGTTAAAGTTACTTACTTAGTCTTGAATGACACTCCTCCTGTAATTGGTTACTGCTAAGTTGAGGTTACCTACTTAGTCTTGAATGACACTCCTCCTGTAATTGGTTACTGCTAAGTTAAAGTCACTTACTTAGTCTTGAATGATACTCTTCGTGTAATTGGTTACTGCTAAGTTGAGGTTACCTACTTAGTCTTGAATGACACTCCTCCTGTAATTGGTTACTGCTAAGTTAAAGTTACTTACTTAGTCTTGAATGACACTCCTCCTGTAATTGGTTACTGCTAAGTTGAGGTTACCTACTTAGTCTTGAATGATACTCTTCGTGTAATTGGTTACTGCTAAGTTAAAGTTACTTACTTAGTCTTGAATGACACTCCTCCTGTAATTGGTTACTGCTAAGTTAAAGTTACTTACTTAGTCTTGAATGACACTCCTCCTGTAATTGGTTACTGCTAAGTTAAAGTTACTTACTTAGTCTTGAATGACACTCCTCCTGTAATTGGTTACTGCTAAGTTAAAGTTACTTACTTAGTCTTGAATGACACTCCTCCTGTAATTGGTTACTGCTAAGTTGAGGTTACTTACTTAGTCTTGAATGACACTCTTAGTGTGATTAGTTACTGCTAAGTTGAGGTTACTTACTTAGTCTTGAATGACACTCTTAGTGTGATTAGTTACTGCTAAGTTGAGGTTACTTACTTAGTCTTGAATGACACTCTTCGTGTGATTAGTTACTGCTAAGTTGAGGTTACTTACTTAGTCTTGAATGACACTCTTTGTGTGATTAGTTACTGCTAAGTTGAGGTTACTTACTTAGTCTTGGATGACACTCTTAGTGTGATTAGTTACTGCTAAGTTGAGGTTACTTACTTAGTCTTGAATGACACTCTTCGTGTGATTAGTTACTGCTAAGTTGAGGTTACTTACTTAGTCTTAAATGACAATCTTAGTGTGATTAGTTACTGCTACGTTGAGGTTACTTACTTAGTCTTGAATGACAATCTTAGTGTGATTGGTTACTGCTAAGTTAAGGTTACTTACTTAGTCTTAAATGACAATCTTAGTGTGATTAGTTACTGCTACGTTGAGGTTACTTACTTAGTCTTAAATGACAATCTTAGTGTGATTAGTTACTGCTACGTTGAGGTTACTTACTTAGTCTTAAATGACACATCTCGTGTAATTGGTTACTGCTAAGTTGATGTTTATTACTTAGTCTTGAATGACACTTCTTGTTTAATTGGTTACTGCTAAGTTGAGGTTACTTACTTAGTCTTGAATTAAACTTCTTGTGTAATTGGTTACTGCTAAGTTGAGGTTACTTACTTATTCTTGAATGACACATCTCGTGTAATTGGTTACTGCTAAGTTGAGGCTACTTACTTAGTCTTGAATGACACTTCTTGTGTAATTGGTTACTGCTAAGTTGAGGTTACTTACTTATTCTTGAATGACACATCTCGTGTAATTGGTTACTGCTAAGTTGAGGTTACTTACTTAGTCTTGAATGACACTTCTTGTGTAATTGGTTACTGCTAAGTTGAGGTTACTTACTTAGTCTTGAATGAAACTTCTTGTGTAATTGGTTACTGCTAAGTTGAGGTTACTTACTTAGTCTTGAATGACACTCTTCGTGTAATTGGTTACTGCTAAGTTGAGGTTACCTACTTAGTCTTGAATGACACTCCTCCTGTAATTGGTTACTGCTAAGTTGAGGTTACCTACTTAGTCTTGAATGACACTCCTCCTGTAATTGGTTACTGCTAAGTTGAGGTTACCTACTTAGTCTTGAATGACACTCCTCCTGTAATTGGTTACTGCTAAGTTGAGGTTACCTACTTAGTCTTGAATGACACTCCTCCTGTAATTGGTTACTGCTAAGTTGAGGTTACCTACTTAGTCTTGAATGACACTTCTTGTGTAATTGGTTACTGCTAAGTTAAGGTTACCTACTTAGTCTTGAATGACACTCCTCCTGTAATTGGTTACTGCTTAGTTGAGGTTACTTACTTAGTCTTGAATGAAACCTCTTGTGTAATTGGTTACTGCTAAGTTGAGGTTACTTACTTAGTCTTGAATGACACTCTTCGTGTAATTGGTTACTGCTAAGTTGAGGTTACCTACTTAGTCTTGAATGACACTCTTCATGTAATTGGTTAGTGCTAAGTTGAGGTTACCTACTTAATCTTGAATGACACTCTTCATGTAATTGGTTACTGCTAAGTTGAGGTTACCTACTTAGTCTTGAATGACACTCTTCGCGTAATTGGTTACTGCTAAGTTGAGGTTACCTACTTAATCTTGAATGACACTCTTCATGTAATTGGTTAGTGTTAAGTTGAGGTTACCTACTTAATCTTGAATGACACTCTTCATGTAATTGGTTACTGCTAAGTTGAGGTTACCTACTTAGTCTTGAATGACACTCTTCGCGTAATTGGTTACTGCTAAGTTGAGGTTACCTACTTAGTCTTGAATGACACTCTTCGCGTAATTGGTTACTGCTAAGTTGAGGTTACCTACTTAATCTTGAATGACACTCTTCATGTAATTGGTTAGTGCTAAGTTGAGGTTACTTACTTATTACCTTATTTCTA
The DNA here is from genome assembly GCA_035578905.1 of Stictocephala bisonia. NCBI lineage: Eukaryota > Metazoa > Arthropoda > Insecta > Hemiptera > Membracidae > Stictocephala > Stictocephala bisonia. The sequence continues at coordinate 14,323 of JAQJVL010001237.1, read as the reverse complement.
AACAAAAATAATTACTATTTAAATCATGAATCATACTATGTCTATACCTAGAACCTCCTATTTTAATCAAATATTTAAACAACGACATTTTATAGTCTGTTTTATGATAATGTTATTATTGCTGAACATTTTAGATGAATATTTATTTATTTCTTATTTATCTTTGTAACAATATTATTCAATAAATAATATTAATATTATAAAAGCACGTTAACCTATAAATCGTTGAAAAGATTATAAATGAATATCGCATTTAAAAATGTTCAAAATGTATTTAAAATTACTAAAAGAATTTACTAGTTTTTCTATTTATATCTCAAAACTGCATATTATACAACATTCCGTAATTTATTATTAATTAATAAATAGCTCTTTCTACGGAACAGTCAGTAACAGTGACCACACTCATCCATCTATACTCAGCTTACTCATTCACCCCTCATATTCACCGATATCTCTACGATCGGCGTCCTGATGATGAATAATGAATCATAATGAATAACTGTATTTTCCATTGCTTCATAAATCAAGCATTTCTAGATATACAAACTTAAAGCGCTGTAAAATCAAGTGACTTTCTATGACGAGTAGGCTAAGCCTGTATTTTACCCATAAATCCGTCCGCGAGATATGTTCAACCTGGTGAGATATACGAGGGGATAAAATTGTCCGTCCGTCGTCCTTAAAGTATCTCCATATAAATAGCCAATCCATATCCCTAGGAAGACTTGGGAAATAAGTGTGCGTAAATGTGTGCTATTTTACTATTTTAAGAAATAAATGTAGGTTATTTTAAGTGACTACATTAATTACATTTTAGTCCTTTAGAGACCTTTTAATAACAATCACATAATTCCTTTAGAATTTTTTTTGTTTTTGTTTTTAATAATTATTAATCATTATATTGGTTTTTCAGGATATTCTCTGTATAATAATATATTCTAAAATAGGAAACTGGTCGTTTTGTATGGGTGTGCTTAGTAATTGAGCATATTAATATGATAGAATATCTAAAAAAAGTATTGTAATAACCGTATTTAAGTATTAAAATGTCATAACCGTTATAAAATACCCACTAGAACTATTTCCGTTTGCATTGGGAATCATACGAAACTGAAAGTTTTTATTTGTACAAAAGTTGATTAAATAAAATGATCAACTTTTGTATAAATCAAAACTCTCAGTTTTGTATGATTTCCAATGCAAACATAAATAGTGCCAGTGGGTATTTTATTATGCTTATGACATTTAAATACTTAAATATGGTTATTACAGTACTTTTTTTATATATTATATCTTATTAATATGTTCAATTACCAAGCACACTCATATAAACGATCAGTTTCCTATTTTAGAATATATATTATTATAATATTAACATAATATTTAAAAGTATTAAAAGTATAATTATATAATTATTTACTTATGTTAACTTATGATATTAATTTATTCAGTATACTACAATTATACTCCTTACAGAGTATATTTATTTTTCTAGTAAAATGTTCTGTCGTTCTACATTTTTATAAAGTATTATATAAAATATTTCAATTCATGAATTTATTTCAAAATTATAAGTAATGTACAGAAAACAACATCTTTAATAATTAAATTTCAAAAATAAAATGTTTTAATAAAAGTCGTTTCATATAATGTATAATTACGGGATTATGTAGGACCTCACTTCATAATATTGTAGTTACCTAACAATGACAAAGGCATTGTTGTAGCACAGGTGTTGACAACAGTCCACTGTGCTTGTCAACCAAACAATAACATGAGATAACAATGCTGTGTAAAAGGCTGTATTATTGTGTGGACGAGGTTTTTCGGTAAAATAACTAAAAAAAACCACGATTACCTTTGTTTGAAGAACATCCACGTTAAACTTTGCTTACAAACAATAAAAAGACGTAATTTCGTAGTGAAACAATTTTTTACGAACTCATTTACGTATAACCCTTCAAAAATTAATGATATTTTTTATTTATTTTGTGTTTTAACCAACCCTCCCTCCCACACTACAACACCAACAACTCACACTCTATGTTCTGTTTCTCTCTCTGTAATAATACTGGTTTATTAAAGAAAATGAAATTGTTTTTTCTTTATTTAGTTAGTAAATTACAAGATGGGACTTAAAATTCAGGAGAACCAGTATGAGCTATGACAATATAACAATAATGTGGATTAACAATGTTTTTATCAAACCAAAGACCCAATCAAAATGAAGGGTACAGCATAGTACAACAATTTTATAACACGCTACATTAATTTTTTTAAATTTGAAACAGTCACATTTTTTTATTTATATTAACTAAAACTGAACTAGTTTTCATGATAAAGACTGTAAGGATTGAAAAATAACCATCCATATCAATTAATATGTGGTTGTGTGTATTAATAGTTATAGTTATCAAATAGTGTATCAGCAATTCAGTTTTCTTGTCTATTAATTATTAATCTACACTTACCAAAGGGTATGTTTGTTCTATCATTGATTTTATACACAAATAGATTTCCCAACCAATGTAAAATTTTGAGTCTCAAAATATCAGCTGTTTTTGTGGTCCATTGTGAAGCGCTAGTGTAGTCCAATATAAATATAATGCAGTTTAAACCAGCTATGGTTGCGGGCCACACAAACTAACAAAATTACTGCCACAAATATTCCTATTAGATGGTTTATCTAATCAATGGATGTAGGTTTGTATAATCAATGGTTCTATGTACATCAAAATTAAATTTAATTTGCTTAGTACTTGTAGAGCGTACCTATATCAAAAGTATGTTGACATATTTACTAGCCTAAAGAAAAGAACACCTAGATTAATTTCTTTTATATACCACAGGTTATATATATTTCTGGTAAAATGTTATTAATTATAACTAATAATGCCATTGAGACGAAGATAATGGTGTTGGCAAGATCAATTGAAATTAGGGTTGTCTTTTTAAAGATAAACTCCAATTACATATTACGTTAAATAACTAATATTTGAATTAAGTAAAAAGTCATATACCAAGGCCGAGATGTCACGAGCGCATTGAATGACGGAGTAGGCACGCGAAGCGTGCAGGTGTATCCTATATTAAACTTTTAAGTTTTATTTTTTTTCGTTCTAATAATTTGTTACATTATTAGTTATTTTTATGTTTTTTTAGGCTAGTTACAACATTTCATGCGTTTCTATTTCATCTTAATTTTTTATGTTTTACAGTTTTATATTATTGGGCATATTTTACCTACTACTTTGATACCCGTTCATGGTAGTTATTATAGATTTTATGTCCAATTTGATTTTTCCTTCTTAGTTTTTTTTTTTTTTTTTTTTAGTTATTTATTTTATTTTCAGTTAAGGCGTTTTTACTGTATGTATTATTATTGTTGTACTGTATTTCGCTTTTGTTATCTTCTGGGTCCACATAAATATTCAATATCTCGTAGCCATATAGTTACCGCAATAGATAATAAGTTAAATGTTGTAAAATGCTGTAAATAATTTAATAAGTAAATAAAATTATTTCTCCGGTTCTAATGTGTCTGCAGGCCTGTGCGTGAACATTATTCAACTAGTAAAGTTGTTATAGAATTTACAGATAGCAAACACCATGTCTAATTTGTTATAGAATATCTTAGAAATAAATCTGCTTTTACTAGTATGAAAGGTTGCCTGTTTGAATTATTGTAATGTCACCCTACAGAGCAGATATTTTATTTAGATCCGTCAACAAGAGGGCATTCTACTTACACGGAAAGCTTAAGTAGTCATAAATAAATTAAATTTTACATTTTACGGTAGAGAATAAGAAAGAATTAAAATAAAACTAACTGCAATATCAACCTTTTACCAAATAAATTGATTGGATAAGATAGTTTTTAGGAAATATTGGCGTATAAAATCACCAGCTTATCAATTTTTATCCGTAAAAAAATTATATACAAACATATTTAGAATAAAATAAGTTCATTTCAAACTCTCTAATAAAACAATCAAACTATAACCATAAAAATAGTTTATTTCATTTATGAGATTATATATGTATTTAAAATGTTATATTACTTTCAAATGAGTTAATAAGACCTTCAACATTTCTTTCTTTCTTTCATGAAGTTAACAGTCCCAATCTCTCAAATGATCGACGTATACCAACATCCTTTTTGTAAGATACAATCCTCTACCATTCCATAAATTACTTTCATAAAAGAATCCTATCCAACCAGCACTAATATTATTGTACTATTTGATAGTTGTACGAGAATATTTACGCATTACAATACCTTGTAAAATGTCAATGGGATAGGTAACGTATCAAAGGTGGTGGAGAACTCTTGTGGTGAAAAATTAAAACAGATAGTGGGAAAAACTGCAATTTTATTAACTATGAATGGTATGGTTCATTCTAAACAGGTAAAAAATACTATAAAATAAAAATATCCCTGTAAAAACTCGATATGACCTTATCAAAATTCATTCACAGCTGAATTTGGATGAATTAGTATTGAATTTATGTTGAAAATATAATTAAGGTAGGAAGGCAGTTCATTACCTGTGTAAATTCCTTGGCCTTTGTTTGACGCCCTTATATTTCGGTTTATAGGGATTTTTTTAGTCTTATTTTGCGTAAAAATGTTGAGCCAACTCAAAGGGTTGTTCTGAAAGCTTACAAACACAAAGCGATCTGGCGGAAATTGTCCCAGTCGGTGAGTTTGTGCGTTTGACAGTCTGACTTGTATGGGGTAGCCTTGCTTTATGTATTTATTTATATATTTCAATAAATATAGTGAATATTTATCTAAATGGAATAAGTCAATTAAATTAAGTATTAATCATTCGGTTATTTCTAATTAAAACTGTTGTCATCAAATGGACGTATAGTAGAAGTCGTTAGAACAATGGACTACAATATCAATTTCTAAGTTAAAAAATTTAGGTATTTTACATGTGTTAAGTAGTCCTTAGACTTCAAAGGGAAAAACATTTTTTTTTTATTAGATATAATAATCGCCATTTTTTCTATATGTCATCATAAGTATTGTTAAGATTCGATTTTATTTAATTGTGTATACAAATCTCAATATACGACCGTATGGTTTTTTTAATATTTTAAAAAGAAACCCTTTAACAATTCATTCTAAAAAATAACTTTTTTCAACTGTTAGTATTTTTTTGTTTAAACTAATATCGTAGTCGTAAGTTAGGGAACAAGTGTAGATGAATTCGTTGTATTTTTTACTAAGATATTCTTAAAAATTGCCATTATTTAATAGTCTAATAGGCGAGAAAACTAAGTAACTCGTTTTGGAATGTGAACCAACACAGAGAGAGAAGGAAGAGAAGTCGCTGTCTTATGGTAGAAGTGAACGATAAGTGAAAGTTGTTACTAATGTAAATCTTTATAAATGTGTATCAATAATTACTACGTTTAGCCAGTAGAATTTGGAGGGGAATAAGGGGAGGTATTGACAGTGTTGCGGGCTCTGCCATCCACAGGAAGAACTGGAAAAGTAACTACTTGATATCCAAATTTCTATAACTCGACTCTCATTCAGTGCAATAATGACTCCGATCTTGGTCCATTCAACTCCAGGGAACCATATAGTATTGGCCAAGTTCTACCTTAGTCCTAGGCAATACCTGTGCCTTGGCCACAACATAGTATTGGCCTAGTTCTACCCAATTTCTAAGCAATACCTGTGCCTTGGGCACCACATAGTATTGGCCTAGTTCTACCCTAGGCCTAGGCAACACATGTGCCTTGGTCACCACGTAGTATTGGCCTAGTTCTAGGCAACACATGTGCCTTAGCCACCACATATTAATGGCCTAGTTCTACCCTAGTCCTAGGCAACACCTGTGCCTTGGCCACCACATAGTATTGGCCTAGTTCTACCCTATTTCTAAGCAATACCTGTGCCTTGGGCACCACATAGTATTGGCCTAGTTCTAGCCTAGTCCTAGGCAACACCTGTGCCTTGGCCACCACATAATATTGCCTAGTTGTACTCTAGTCCTAAGCAACACCTGTGCCTTGGCCACCACATAGTAATGGCCTAGTTCTACCCTCATCCTAGGCAATACCTGTGCCTTGGCCACCATATAGTATTGCCTAGTTTTACCCTAGGCCTAGGCAGCACCTGTGCCTTAGCCACCACGTAGTATTGGCCGTTCTACCCTAGGCCTAGACAGAACCTGTGCCTTAGCCACCACATAGTATTGGCCTAGTTCTATCCTAGTCCTAGGCAGCACCTGTGCCTTGGCCACCACATACTCAGATTCACCAAACCTCTGTAGTAGTGTCCTCATTATAGCGACCTTTATGCGGATTCTATGATAGTTTTTAAAGAACTGAGAACAGAACATACAGTCTCTACAGCACTTCAACCCCCAAGTAACTGGGTTACAGCACTGCGCCACTTGTGCCGGCTATCATTCCTCTAGTGAAACATGTGATCAAATCGTATTTATTACATGAAGCTCCTCAAAGCAAAAGTCTTTTTCAAAAATTATTAACAAATAACATATTATCGTGTAATATAAATATATGATGTAAAACCAGAAACAAATCTGAACAATGTACAGTGGAATTTTGAAAGTCCTATCTCAGCGTCCCTCACACCCAAGAGGAGAATATTTACAATGTCTGTCCAGCCCTGCTACACGGACGGGGTGTGTAATATTTATTGCCCACTTTATCAACGCACTTGGGGAGGATGTTGACACAAGGTGGTTGCGGCATTTTGTATCTCAATTATGGCCTAGATTTATTACTAACACTAACTATTAGTGTTAGATTTTATTACTACTAACAATAATAATGATCCAACGAGAGAAAATCAATCAAATTTAAACTATGTACACTTTTAATTGCAAGTAATCCCAAAATAATTACTTTTTCATAAAGAAATTTATCCTGAAATCCCGAAATTTACACATGGCATTTCCATCGACAGAAATAAATAAAGAGTGTGGCTAATTGTATATTATAAAAGATACTTCGTTCTTTAAAATCACTTTATGCATGTTAGTTTTACCTTTTTTCTAAATTAAGTCAAACGTACTAACGTTGAATGGGGTTAAAACATGATTTATTAGAATAAAACAAACCAACTGCATATACCGTACTTCTTTTTATAAAGATAATCCCAATTCATTTGCGTGAGTAAATACACTTAAGATTGTATTTTTTACTTATTGAACATTTGATTTTTTTATTTGACAGCACGATTCTTAATTAATAAATGTCTTTTAAAAGGGCAAGTAATTTCTAGGAGTGACATTTCAAAACGTTAAAGTTACCCTAAGGATATTGAAAGGAAATATTTTGTTCAATTAAACCTTATTTTTAATTTAGTTAAGTTATTTTATACATATATAGGCCTATTTCCTCACTGTGTAGTAATAAGCTGTTATGTGAAAGATATTAAGGCCTTGGTACCTTTTTTACTATAAACTTAATTGATTAAACGTTTTACCTTAAAACTAAAAAAAATCATATAACGTACATTTTGTTATTGATGAAATTAAAATATAATAAATTTAGATAGTCAACAAACATTGACATACGATGAAAATAGGTATTTGATATTACTTCAATAACTCTTCTCTTTGGTTTGTTTAGCAGCCAATACTAAAAAAATTGCGATTGTACGTAATTCCTTTCGGTGCCTTGTATTTGATAAAACATTTTGATGGAACTAGCCCAATTTAAATTGGCTTTGAGTTACTCTAGATTTTAAGTTAAATATATTTTTATCAACCATCTGCTTCTCACATATAAAACAAGTATAGTTTACTCCGATATGATCTCTGAATCCTGAAAACAGACAGAATGTTGTTTACTTTAAGGAAATTTTACAAAAATGTATCGCAATAGCATATTTAAATTAAGCTATATGCTGTTTGTTTGATCATATATATATATATATATATATATATATATATATATATATATATATATTATTATTATTATTATTATTATAATTTTTTAGTGAGCTTAATACGTATTGGGACATATACTAGTGAACTTCAAAACAAAAACATATTACAGTATAAGTACAAAATGCACAAATATAGCACGATACAAGCACAACGTGCACAAAAACATGCAGTACAAGTACAAAATGCACAAATATTAAGGTGATCGATTTCGGCAAACCACGTTTATCCTCATCAGACCAGAGAGATTTACAAATGAATGAAAACTGTGTTCAACAACACAAATTTGTGCATTTTGTACTTATATTGTAGTATATTCGTGCATTTTGTGCTTGTACTGCAATATATTTGTGTTGTGTGACGTTCACTTGTACTGTATATAGATTATTTGTATTGTTTTAAATGAATGTAGTAAATTTATCCATAAAAAACATGAGGATATTTTAAGGCACCAGTTTTTCCTATTATAAATGATCTCATATGAGTTACCAGAGAAACCATTTTTAAAGTGTCATTGTTTAATTGTATTTTTATAAACATCGTAAAAAGATAAACTAAAATTCAATATTTCTTATATAAATCACGGATTAATATTAATTGAAAAATAAAATATGGAATTTGACAAGAATTTATAGTATTTTTTACGCTCTTTACTGAAGTAAGAATTATTATTTTCCGATAGATCTTTGTCATGTGCTGTTCTGCATTTAACATTTTTGTTATAGGATTAAATTGATTATAGTGTGGCAGACCCTTAAATACATTTTGATGTGCGGTTTTTATGCCGTCAGTAAATTCATTCATACCATATCCAACGTGCTGATCACATTATACAATGTATTATTTCAATTTATCAGAAGAAATCATAATTTATGTGGTGAAATAATCGATTTTTACTAATAATTAATCGTAATTATAACTGCAATAAACCGTCTCTTACTCTCCGTTTACCCTTGACCTATGTTCTTTGAGTTACAAAAAGTGCTCCCCACTGTAATGGTAAAGCGTTTTATACAATTTTATCGTAAAGTGCAGCTTTAAAAATGCATCATACTTGGAATAAAACATATATTAAATTATTTAATTGAGTATAATCAATATGTAAGCCACTTAACGATACAGTTTACAACCCACGCCACCTGGGTCCAGTAAATCGCATGGCCAACCCCTATTAACATGGTTTGCCAGCCCTTTGTTGGCGTGCGTTGTAACAATGGCCACAATAACTAGTCAATTAACCCTAATGGGGGAGGGGGATAGCTTGGTATAGTGTAATGAAAGGAATAGATAATAGAGCTCAGAATGTGGCAGATATCCACACATCACTTCGTTACTGTCTATATATTTCTAGGTTCCAATTACAACATATATACGTGTTTGTTGGATAAAATAAACATCCATAGTGTAAAAAAGGGTTGCTTGGGTCAAAATAAGTAAAATTTGTCATATGAACATTGGAGATTAAATGTAAGAAAGTGCTATGTTGCCCTAATTTCAGCTCAATAAAGAAGTGTTTTAAATTCAATTTCCAAATGCTCATTTTCTATATATCTATCTGTAATTGATTTTAAGTATCATTCCAATTTATAAGAGATGGTTTAACAAGGAGGTAATTAAACGATGCACTAAGGTAAAACCCAGAATACCAATGAATGCCAATGAATGTTTGCATGAGCAAGTTTGGAGTAAATGTCCAGATAACATATTCATAGCAAGAAGGAGGTTCCAACCAGCTGTTGGAGAAGCAATCTTTTTATAACCAAAGACTTTTTAAAACTGTAACTCACATTCAAACAATTTGTAAAATTTCCATTGAGAGATACCATATTATATTCAACTAAAAATGATAAGAAACGTTAAAAAAAAGGATATTCAGAAATACAAAGACTATAGAAAAGTTCTCAAGAGCTAGAGGAAACAGAGGAAAGTAAAATAAGGAATAATGAATATTAATGTGCTGTAATGCACTGTACTGTTGTAGTACTGACCCTCCAGCCCATCTATACACGTACAGTGGTATTGACCAACATACAGGGGTATTAACCCACCTGCCCACCCCTACCCATACAGTAGTACTGACCCACCCACTCACCCATACACGTACAGTGGTACTGACCCTCCCACTCACCCATACACGTACAGTGGTACTGACCACCCACTCACCCATACACGTACAGTAGTACTGACCCTCCCAATCACCCATACACGTACAGTGGTACTGACCACCCACTCACTCATACACGTACAGTGGTACTGACCCTCCCACTCACCCATACACGTACTGACCCTCTCTATCACCCATACAGTAGTACTGAGTTTTAGAATATATAGGGAGTTTTTAAAAATATATAAGAGTATTCTTATTGCATTCCAGTCTTTAATCGGGTTATTCATAAAACGTGAATTATTGTACAATTTTCTTTTATAAAATTTACATTTAATCTATCTGATTAAAGTTTTAACCAGAACTTATTTTTACTATGAACTATATTTAGTGGAATGTTATACGATCATGTACATAAAAATAATAACATTATTAAAATATGAATAAAGTAATATGTTACTAGGGTTATCGTACCATTAATGTTATCAGAATATATAAAAAAAGAACATGAAAAATTAACTTTCATCTTCGTAATAGACAAACTCCAGAGTCTTAGCCATGGAGCCACCGCACTGGCAAACATAATACAATTCTTTTTAAAACACCACCTATATTTCTTTGTCACTAGAGAACTTTTCTTTCTACGTTAATCAAGGAACAATTTTCAGACGTTCTTTTGACCACTTCCAAGGATTCAGCTTTCAGTTTTGTCAACAGACGACTTCATGTTCTTGAAAGGTGATGTTTTCTGATTCAATTAACAATTTATCTCGGATCCTTCCAGAATAGACATTGATTCTATTAAATTTAATTAGCTTTATGTCATTTTCATTTAATAAATATTTTCGGTAGATTTGTTAGCTCATGAATCCAATTGAAAAATGTTGTCAGTAGAATACAACTAATAATTATCTTATTTGAACGATACTATTATTGGATAAGATCATTGAGTCATATTCTTGTTAAGAGTCATACTTGAGGATCACATCCTTAGTGTGAGGGTTACTGTCAAGACACTTGTGTTGTTTTGGAAAGTGTGCTCGCGTTTTCAAAGCTCATAACTTATGTCACTCAGAGAGTGGTTGACAGGTTACGAAGGGTGAAGTGAGTCCGATCAGCTCCTTTGGAGCCGTTAAAGCTTCATCTTGTCCAATCTTCTCCATCATCAATTGTTGTTCACCTGCATATGGAAACAACATCACGAAGTAGGATACAGTTTGTCTACAATCTTTGTAAGCGTGACTATGCGCCTCTCTTTTTTGATGCTGTAAATGTCACTATTAATATCCTATTCAGAATTCAAACATGTTCTCTGATCAACGGGGTGCTGAAAAAGGGCCAGCCAAAATACCAAGATTAGAAGCTTGTCCGTCGGGCAAAGGATGCTCTCCGCGACAGTCGGCAGTACAACCTTCACTTCCAAGAGTGAGGCTGGAAATTGGCAGAAGAGAATTTCATATTTTACTATAATGGTGTATAATGATCCCCCTTCTAACATTAGGTCTCTCACTGGCAAATTTATTTAAAAATATTGTAAATCATAGCCATAAAGTAAATGGTTGGGAAAAATTAGTTAAATATTATAATGGCCTAAAACGTTGAGATTAAATTGTGTGAAAGATTTTGTGGTTAATTTTTTAGAAATATTAGCTGTTTTGAAAGCATTGTAAAATGACGATCACTCGCAATAAAAATAGTTTTATTTATTTATTGGTTTATATCTAGTTTAAAAATTACAACTTTAAACTACAGGCTATATACGAATAGCATTAAACATATTTGTCATTCTTTCAAAAGGTATATCCCGTAATAATTCAATGATCAGGACTTTTCACTGAAGTCTTAAAGAGAGAAATGAGTAGTAGCGAGGTACACGAGAAAACACTGAGGGAGGTTTGAGGGAAATGTTGGGAAACGAGTCTATTTGTTACCAAAACTGTTTCACTCAGCTCGATAGCTTGTCGTATATCTTCCGAGTATGGTGTTGTTGCTTACGAAGTTAAACATTTGTCGAACACAAAGTAATTTAGTTAAAAGGTTTTCTAAGGTTATTTTGGCAAATTCAAAACTTAAAACCACCTATTCTGGTTTTTTGAAATCAATATTTGTAAACGTGACGCATTGTTTCTAAATATTTGAGTATGTAAATAGAATTAATGATTTAATATCATGGTTTAACACCAAACTTTACTTTTTCAATCTTTTAAAATTATTAACCAGATTTGGTGCTCTTAAAAGTAAGTTGGTGCTCTGAAAACGCAGTAAAATCTGAACACCGGTAATATTATAAATTGCTAAATACCAGCAACAACTTATTAAATAAATTTATTTCGTTATTATTTTATTTGAACAATAATATTGGTTGTTACAGAAATGATTATACATTTATATATATGTACGTATAAATATATAAATGTATATATATATATGCAGTTCAAATGGTTACAAGTATATTTGAAACACTTCAACAGCTAATAAATTAACTCTACACAATGATAATATGCTCTACTCAAACTCTGAAAATAAAGACCAAGGAATGAAGGACGAAATAGGAGGGCGTTTTACCCTAGCGCTCATTAGTATTCAAAACAAAAACTATTATATCCTAAAGACGATAAACTTAAATGTATAAATTAAATCACAAGTTAGGGCTACTGATATAATAAATTTAGTAATAATTTTTAAAAATCACCCTTTATTCATTTTTATAGTAGACATTACTGAACATATTCTCCAGTCAAATCACAGTTAGCAAAATATCAACGAAAATGTTACAATTTTAGAATTTTAAAAGAAAGGAGAAAATGAATTTTAAAGAAAATTTACACAGTTACATAAACAATTATAATGAACTATTGAACGTATTAAATACACAAATTTAAAATTGAAATTCCTATACAACACAAAATTATAAAAATTAAATAACGTAATAAGCAAAAGTAAAATTCAAATAACAAAATAAAATAATTATATGTTTTTTCATCTGTTCAAATTTTTATGCTCAAAAGATGGCCGAGACTGGTTAATAGTTTATTATAAAAATGAATAAAGAGCAATTATTACTCAATTTAAGAAACTTAAGATATGAAGTTTAATATTGCCTCATAAATCTAGAAGTGGATACTGATTCACAAACAGAAATGTCAACAAATGTTATGTAAAAATGACTAGGAAAATATTCCTTATTTTAGAATATGATAAAAGTGTACTAACTGAGTTTTAATTATGCTCAGAATGGGCGACTAAGGTACCTACGTGGAATTTGAACCACGCAGTATTGGGTCTGATATTCAGCTAATTGACAAACCTGATACTTTTGTTTGTCAACGCAGGAAGACGTGAATAAAAAGTATTCAAACATTCTAAAGATTTTGTATTCAAATATTGTAGTAAATTTTCCTCAAAGCAGAACTACACATTTTGTAAGTCTTGGAATACTCACGCTTCCTTGAATTTTTATTTTGCAGTCAATCGTTTTCTTTAAGAAACCTTAACTTGTTTAATGAAGATGTCAGATATATTTGCACAATACCAGGAGTCAGAAAAACTTAAATTTAAGTAATGTTATACTTAGTAAAACACAACAAACACATTTGTATAAAGGTATGTGACTGTTTAATAAGATACCTACCACAGCTAGAACAGTGAGCATATCAAATGTTAAGTATGTTTTAACTGAATGATTGAAAAGTAAAGCCTTTTATTCTTTAGATGAAATGTACTTGCACGACTTTAGCGATCTTGACTTCAAGTTATTTAGATTGTAATATTAGAAATGACGCATGAACTTTGATCAAATCATTTAGATAATATACAATAGCATTGTCAATGCATGTACAATTTGTTGGACGACAATAAAGATATGAATACTTAGTCTTGTTGCCACCTTACAGTTTAAAGAGGCTTGAAAGAAATGCCTCCTTAAATACGTTTTGCCAAAGGAATACATTAACAAAATAATAGCCTTTTTCCTTCGTTTTATTTCACGGTGATTTTCCGAAAAACAAGTAGACATTGTGGCCAACCTCTGATGGATCTCCCCTGTCAGAAGCTTTACAGACGTCCTACAGCAGATGGGTTTACGTTGCAGAACTTCGTTGTTACAAGCTTGGTTTTCGTTTATAATGTAAGTCTAGTGCAGTCCTCAACTATTAATTAAACTATAGTAAAGTCTACTGCAGAATACTTTGTTGTATATTAAGTTCGTTAAAATTAACGTTTTTTGAGTATGATTTAACTAATGAAAATTTCATTTTTATTTATTTATTTAATTTTTATA